>VZTD01001252.1:65838-123475 GCA_013397725.1 Rhagologus leucostigma | reverse complement strand
GGCGATGATTACTGCTCGGGGTCGGTGATGTCGGAGCGGGTCTCGGGCCTCGCCAACAGCATCTACCGCGAGTTCGAGCGGCTGATCCACTGCTACGACGAGGAGGTGGTGAAGGAGCTGATGCCGCTGGTGGTGACGGTGCTGGAGAACCTGGACTCGGTGCTCACCGACAACCAGGAGCACGAGGTGGAGCTGGAGCTGCTGCGGGAGGACAACGAGCAGCTGCTCACGCAGTACGAGCGGGAGAAGGCGCTGCGCAAGCAGGCCGAGGAGGTGAGCGCCGCCGCCCCGCGACCATCTTGGCCGCGGCCGGGCGGGGNCTCCTCAGCCGCACCGCGGGGCCGGTGTCACTGCGGCTGAGCTGCCCCTTGACAGCGGGAGGGAAAAAAACCAAACCAAAATAGCTGCAATTCTGTGGAATTCCTGAGGAATTAGGAATTCACTTTGCAATGCCAACAGCATCCGGAGGGGTCAGCATAATTTGGGACGTAAAAAATAGTTTTTAAAATGGGTAATTTGTGCAGCCGTCCAGTATTCTCAATGTCAGCTGTGAGCTGTTTCATTGGAGCAAGGAATTGCCTTTAGAGTATAACTTCTTATTTTTGAAACTTATTTTTACCAAAACTATGCGTTGAGTCTTAATAGAATCGTTCCTAAGTCAGCACCTGCCGTTTCCTGGAGCGTGTGTGCACTCCCGGGAGAGCCGGGGCAGGGATGCCCAGCTGGGGGCGTTGTTTGGAAGTGGCTCATGAGAAATCCAACCCCCCCTCTGATGGAGAGGAAGGAGAATCCCCGGGTTACAGAGACTCAGATGTAGACAAGACAGAGGGGAGGTGATCTGCACTCTGTCATCTTCCTGCATCTGTGCCTGTCTCTGCTGAAATAAAGAGCATTCTTTCAGCCTTGAAGGCTGGGAGCCATAGATTGCTGTTCAGCCTCATGGAGTGACAGTCTGTGAGCTGGGATAGAGCGTTGGTGGTGAAAAAAGTCCATCCTCACCACATCATCCCCCCCACATCATCTCCTTTAAACTTCTTAAAAAGTGGGGTTTTTCTGTCTTTTAGACTAAGGAAGAGCAGAAGATTTAAGATTCAGTTGCTTTCCTAAGAGTCAAGTTCTGATCTGATATGGGGTAATTGATAAAGTAAAAAAAGTGGTAATTAATTAAACAGTTGTTGAACTGGAGAAGCACATACAGAATTTTCATAGACATGTTCTTGTTGCTTAATAATCATGTGCGAGAATCTCGGTAACTCAGTGGGGAGGACACTTGTGGTCCATTGTTGATACTGAAAGCAAGAGCCAGTCAGTTAAAAGTTTTAGTCCCGAGTTCTAATTATGTATTAACAGACTAATAAATGATCCTAAAATTCTTTTGGATGCTTGTAGGGGTTGAAAAATTATTCTGAGTATATGAGGCTTGTTCAATGTGGTGTAGAGACAGCATTTTGCAGCTTCTGAGAAATAATAATTTTTAAAGTGCACTATTTATGGGACTGCAAATGGGGGTTGGAACAGTCCAGTTGGAATCATCTTGCATCTTTGGACTGGGGTGGATTTCTGGTCTGGGCTTCCTAGATACAGAATGTATTTTCTGGAAGCAAATGTAGTGATCACAGTTACAATCCCTGCAAGGAAACTTGGGAACCATGGCAGAATACCATTTGCCAATGGTATTTTAAAAAAATGAAACTTAAGTGCTGATGATAATGATGAAGATACACACAGCTCAGTGCAAGTGGGAGAAGAAAGTGTCTGCAAGGAGACTTGTTATCGAAAAGGAATAGATGTGTTTCTTATGAGAATAAATAAGCATTCTGCCTCTACAAATCCCCTATTACAAGGTCATACATGGAATACATGGATGCTGTTTCCCTAGGTTTATAGCAAAGTACATTATTTATATGCACCTGTTTCCCATGCACTGCTTGCTCTGCAGTAAATTTCATGTTATGGGGGGTGAAAATCTGTGTATGACAGGGAATTCTGCTGTCTGCCAGGTAATTGTACACAATCAAAAACCAGAAAACTGTTTTCTTCCCAGAATGTGCATTGCTGCTCTGAAACGGTGCCATAGTGACCAGGGACTGTCCATCCCACCTCTCCAGCAGCATCAGCCTCCTGGGCTGTGCCTCAAGTCTTGAGTGGGATCTTCACTTCTAACTGAGAAGATCCTCCCCTGGAAACAGGATTTGACCTCAGTCTTGATTCCTCTCTGTGTATGGGTGCCAATTACAACAATTAAATTGACACTCAGAGGTTAGAGATGAAAAACTGATCTGTTCTCTTGCAATATCCTGTCAAACGACCCTGAGTTATAGGTACTATATATTAATTTATTAAAATCAAAGTAACTGGAACCACATATGGGCATTTTTCTGGCCTTAAAATGTGCGTTGTCTTGGCTGATTGCCACCGTGCAGAACCATCACACCTTGCTGTTCATCTTTATGCAGCAGTTGTGCACAAAGAGACTGTACAGGTATGGTTTGTTAAATTAGGGTTGTTTCCAACAATCGTAGAATCATCGAAACGTGGAATAGTTTGGGTTGGAAGGGACCTTAAAGATCATCTAGTTCCAGCACCCCTGCCGTGGGCAGGGAAACAACTTCCTTTTCACTAAATGCCATAAAGGAAGGTTTTGCTTCTCAATATTACTGTCTTAAGACGATTCTTTATATTGTCTTTTAAATCAGTCTTTGCCAAAAGCAAATTAATGCTTTATTTTCTAAATGCTTGGGTTGTAGAGACTCCATGTTTTTCACTTGTCCTAAAATAGGGCAGCAGAAGCATCTGGGCAAATGGATTTAGAATAGAAGTTCCTTGGCATGAGGCAGTGCTGTCAGTTGCTGTGATTATGGAGCTTAGTACAATATTGCAGTTTTCCATGACCTCCAAGCTACTGAAGGTATGGGATTGCACCAGATTTTCGGTGGTTTTGTTTTCTTCCATCTGTTTCATAGGGTACATATGAACATAGGATACGTGTGCGTGAATGTAGGGTCATTAGTGCTTGTGTGGTGGTGTCGTGGTGTGTGGAATCAGACTCCTCTAGTGTGTCTGTGACCTCCTGAGATTGAGTCCCACACCCTTGCTCAATCAGGGGCAGCTGGAGCAGGTTGTCCAGGACCTGCTCAGAGTTTGAGCATCTCCACAAGATGGAGACTCTGCAGCCTCTCTGGGCCCCCTGTCCCAGTGTCTGACCCTTGACAGGAAAAACGTGCATCCTTGTGTTCAGATGGAATTCCATGTGGCTTCCCTTGTGCCCATTGCCTCTTGTCGAGAGCAGAGTCTGACCCCCTCATCCTTGCTCCCTCCTAGCAGATACTTGAGCACACTGGTCAGATCTCCCAGAGCCTTCTTGAGCAGTCCCAGCTCTCTCAGCCCCTCCTCCTGTGAAAGATGCTCCAGTCCCTTTATCACCTTTGTGGCCCCAGTATTTGGATTGGTGCATAGAACATAACTTATTTTTACTGGCTAAGTATTTGGTTTAGCTTGATCTCTTAAGGAAATGAAGCTGTTGTGATTGCTCTGTTAGGAGCTGCCCCCATTAACTTAGGAAGCTGGTGGCTGCTTTCAGAGATACTTGTTAAATAAAAAGGTTACTTAAATTTTTTGGAGTGTCTTTTTGGTGAATAGTGAAAGAGAAAGGCCAAGTGAAGGTCCTGTATGTTGAAGGGACAGACAGAGATGGCAGCATGCAAGTGATTCGTGGCAGCAGGACAGTTGGCACGTGGGTCTGGGGCAGGTGGGTCCGGGGCAGGTGGGTCCAGCATGCACATGCTGTTGCTTTCTGGGCTCTACTCAGGGGACATGTAGGGGTAGAGCTGGGATGAGGAAAGGGCTAGGGACACCTGCAGAAATCCCCAGAGAAAATAGGCCTTACTGGGTACACTCTTAATGAGATACTTTGATTTATGCAAGCTGCTTTCCTAATATTCTGTATTCTTCCTCTCTTGAAGACAAGCATCACTGTGTGCCCTAAATGCTGATTTCTGCAGTGATTGTTCATCACACTGGGCACTGATGCCAAGACAAGTGTGCACATGTGAATGCACATAAAAGCTTGATGTTTGGGGATGTTCGGGGTATGTTAGTGTGGCTTCTTGGAGTTAGGAAAGCCAGATGGGCCTCTGCCATGTGGGAGGTGCCTTCAGACCTCTTGCTGCAAGAAAACTGCTTCTAGGGAAATTTACATCCCAAGGGAATGGTGGTGGCTGTCTGCAGAACACAAAGTGCGTTAGTAGCAAAGTAAGAGTGTTGTTTGATTTGCGACATCAGTTCATGCTCATTAGAATGTTTAAAATGGTGGTCACTGAAGATGCATATAGGTATGGTGTAGAGGTAAGGACTCAGTGCTGATCAGGAGGTCTGACCCCTCCTGAAGACTTTTTGTAGCTTATGTTCTGTGCTGTGGCAGTCTAGCACCTGGGAGCGACTTCCTTTGGGATGTGGTTGGGAAAACCTCTGTCTCAGAACCAGTGGCTGTTCCCATACACTGACTGCTGGGGTGGTCGGTGTGTTTCTAGGCTGCAGGTGTTGGAGGGCAGGTGCTGCTGCCTTGTCAGTGCCCTGGGCCTCTGCTTGGCTCTTGGAGCAAGGAGTTGGCATGTAACTGTGTGGCAGAGCTGCAATTCTCATGGACTTGTGTTGATGTTGGACTTGGCCAGGAGATGGGCAGTGCTGCCTCGAGCTGCCTGGGGTGCACTGTGGGCTCAGCAGCATGGTAACCCCTTGAAGCAGTGTGTCCTGCCTCCTGTGACATTCGCAATGTCTTGGGCATTGTCATCTTGTGAGCTTGGGCTTCTCCATGGGTCTTTTGACAGAATCACAGACTGGTTGAGGTTGGAAAGAGCCTTTGGAGCTCATTTGCTCTAACTCGTTGCTCAAGCAGGGTCACCCAGAGCAGGCTGCCCGCAAGTGTGTCCAAGCAGTGTTTGAGTATCTCCAAGATGGCGGAAGACTACAAGACCTCCCTGGGCAACCTGTGCCAGTGCTCATAGAGAAAAATGGTTTTCTGATGTTGAAAGGGAACCTCCTGTGATCCAGTTTGTGCCCATTTCTTCGTATTCTGTCACTGGGCCCCACTGGAGAGAGACTGACTCCTTCGTCTCTGCACTTTCCCTTCAAGTATTTATATACATTGATGAGACCCCCTGAGTCTGCTCTTTTCCAGGTGCTCCAATCCCTTTGTCATCCTTGTGGCCCTTCACTGGGCTCTCTCCAGTCTGTCCCTGTCTCCCTGGTGCTGGAGAGTCCAGAACTGGGCACAGCACCCTCAACTTGCTGGCCATAGCCCAGGACACCATTTGTCTCAAGGTCACATCACTGGCTCATGTTTAACCTGGTGTCCACCAGCAACCCCAGTTTTCTGCCAAACTAGGTGGCCCCAGCATGTGCCTGTGTTCCCCAGGGGCAGGATGTGAACTGTGAAAGCCCTTTGCTGGCATTGCCAAGTGTAGGACTCTTACCTGAAAGACACCTGGGTGTCATCCTTTCCCATTTGGAAAGAAGCAGCGTCCCTGTCTCCTGCTGTCGTGTGTCTGTGGCCATCACTCCTCATTATAGCTTGCTGTTTGCATTATTTTTTACCTTATAAGCACATTCACTTACCAGTAAGTAATTTTTATTTAATAAGAAGGCTTCGGTGTCTTGTTTGAAGATCAGTGACAGTATTTTGGAAGAACTGGTCTTTTGTGAGGGGTTCTGTGGCTGCCACAGGTACCTGAAGAGCTTTCCAACTGGGTGGTAATACAGCGAGCTCGCTGGCTCCTTTCTGCATCTCAAACAGCACAAAGGCTTGTAAAAATGCCCTCCTTTGTTAAGAGATACCTTAAATATTGTCCCGCCTTGTACCCTCCTTCTCTTTAGGGAGATGGGGAGGAAGGATGACAGAAGTGGCAGTTGTGGGCTCCAGCCCCCGGTGTTCACTGTAAGTGCTTTCTCTTGTCCTGCCTTGTAGCCGCTTTCTCTGTGGAATGATTTGCAGCCTGGGAAGGCGTTTTGTTTCCCCACCCTGAAACCTGATCTTACAAATAGCTGATTAGTGGGAGTTTCTGCAGCCTGATGGTGACCTCATACCATCCAAGAAGGAAAGCTTTGCGGAATATCGGAGAGCAGATGCTTTTACCTGGATCCTTTGCACTATAGGCTGGTGAAAATAACTGGCAAGCATGACAAGCAGATTCACTGGGTACCAGATCTGTCTCCATATCCTTCAGGCCCTCT
Organism: Rhagologus leucostigma; assembly: GCA_013397725.1. NCBI lineage: Eukaryota > Metazoa > Chordata > Aves > Passeriformes > Rhagologus > Rhagologus leucostigma. The sequence continues at coordinate 117,247 of VZTD01001252.1, read as the reverse complement.
TGGTCCGTTCCTGGAGCCTGCAGGCACCGTCAGATTTCACCCATGGAACAAGCAGCAGTCTTTGTGATTATTAGAGGGTTATTCCAGTTTACCTTGAATCCTCTTCTTCAGTCGTCTTGATTTATGAAAGCTGTTGGTCCTGGAGAAACCAGATTCTTCATTTTCATCAGAAGTACTGTGATACTTGTAAAGATAATTTTCTGCTGACCAGGCAGGTGTTCACTTACATATTTATGATACTTTCTTCCTTTTTTCCCAAATACATCCATTCAGTTGTTCAGAAGTAAAAGCAACACAAGTGAGAGCATTTGTGGTGATCCCATTGTGTCTTCTGGGTGAGGCAAGCCTCACATTTTGGAGATGTTAACCACTGTGTCTCAATTTTCTCTTATGCCTTTTTTCAGTGATTTCATTTGACCACGACTCAGAATTTATCACAATATTGTAGGTGATGATTAAAACTCAGCAACTGAAGATACTAAATTAAAGTAACCAACAACAAAAAATGTTTCTGGAGATCCCTGAGTTTGAAATTTGTATCTTAAATAGGTTAGTTGTTTTAGATGAAGGTTCTAATGTTTTCTCTTCCCTCTGAACTGGTAAAAGAAACTCACTGGCCATCCTTACAGCCTCCTCATGATGTCTTCAAGCTGAATTACCTCTCCCCAGTCTGAATCTTCTCACTTTTTGTAAATGTAACTGATGTAGTCAGATAACTTCTATGAAAGGGATTGATGTCTTCAAGCTGAATTTTCCCACCTTTTGTAAACATGTTGTCTGATAACTTCTGTGATAGAAGTTGCTTAATAAAGAAAAAGAACTTTGTTTTTCAAGCATTACTTAAGATTGTCATACAAATAAATATGCATTAGGTAGGCATGGATGTGTATTAGAGAGGCTTATTCATGTAAATTTTACTGTATAAAAGATGTAACTTTTTACCCCATAGTGTGCTTGATTTGTGGAAACCTGCACCTTGCAACTTGCACAGAATAAACAATGTCTCATTTCTAAATTAGACCCTGTGTCTTTGTTTAGAGAGCTCCTAAAATTGGCAACTGCTCAATGCATTGGCCTACAATCAGCACGTGTCCCATGTGAAAAGTTGGCGATGTTGGGATGCTGACCATGCCTTTCCTTACAAAACCTGTAGCAATAAAACTGAACAGGATTGTAAGCTAAAAATTTACCGTCCCATCATGTGTCTTCTGATGCAGGACTAGGATTGATGTTAATACAAATAACAGTAAGGAAGTAATTCCTTCCTTCCTCTGAAGGTGGACTGGGGGATTTGTTGGGGGATAACTCAGTGATGCCTTTGCTCAAAGTGGGGGTGGAGAGCTGCCTCTGCCAGCAGGAGTGCTGCCTGCTGTTCTGGATCAGGTGCTGCCTCCCCCCTCCTGCCCACAGAACACCAGGGCAGGGACTGCTCCCTTCCCTTTCGTGGTATGATTGCAGTGTTGTGGCAGTCTGCCCTTTTATCTTTGCCTCCTCCTTTGTGCGTGGCTCCACAGGAGAAAGGCGATGCGGCACGGTTGGCTGAGAAGTGGGGTGACAGTGCGGGTGGAACCTGGGCTGGCTGCAGTGCTGCGTCCTGAAGGATGTAAAATATGCTGGGCTGTTCTGGGGACCTCAGCTCTTGTGGGATCAGCTAGTGCTGGCTTTGAGCTGTAGAGTGAGGTGTGTCTCGCTGCTGGTTTCTCACCACCTGGTCTGATGGAGGATACCTGATGCAGACTGAGAGCTGAAGTACAAATGCTTTGGGGTTATGCTCTGAGAGATGCAGTAGCAGCTTGTCCTTCCCTTGTCTTTGTTGATCTTCTCCCCATCAAAAGCTTGTGTGCAGAATAAATTTTTTTGGTGAAAACTTTACATGTTTCTAGCTTATTAGAGATGATGTTATAGGACATCAGCTGTTGGAAAGCCACTTGCTAAAAACACATGATTAATTATAATTTTTTCTAACAAACTATATGAAATCTACACTGATGGGATGAAATGCATTTGGAGACTCTTCTGTTTACAAGTTCTGTTAATTTAAAGGAATGTAACAGAGACAATTTGTGATTCTGTTTTGCAATAGAGACTGGCCATATGATGCGTATTTTTGAATCACCTCTCTGTGAGGAATTAGGCTTTCCACAGGTAATGCCCATCAGTCCATCTGGTAACCTTTATTCTCACTGATCTTGGAGTGAAAAAATCTGTATCCAAACACAGATCCTTCATACAAATTCTCACTGAAGCTCATGGCAGTTATTAATATTCATAAATATCAGTGTGTTACTAAAAATTGCCTTTAAAGTAAACTAGTGAGCAAGCACTATGAGCTGTTATTTATTTAAAAAGCAGTTCAGGATAATCTGAATATCAGTTGATAATGATGATCAGAGACGATGGTCAGGTTTCCTCTCAACAGTGTAACTTGCATAAGTCAAATTGTGATCCCCAAGTGAGCTTTGATGAGAAACTGTTGTTTCATCTGGTGCAGGGAAGCAGCTGCTCTGTGGTACCTTTCTGTTCATGGCTCTGCAGGTTGATTTGTCAGTGATACTCCTGGGATATCCCCAGTTACATGAAGGCAGAAGTTACTGCTGGAGATTCAGGAAGCAGAGTTGCAAGAGAAAAGCCAAGAAGTCTGGGGTGGATTTGGCCTTAATATCGTTGCAGACGGATTTAAATCATAGACTCACAGACTGATTTGTGTTGGAATGGACCTTTAAGCTCATCTCGTTCCACCTCCTGCCATGGGCAGGAATACCTCCTCCCACTGGAGGGAGGTGATCCAAGCCCCATCTAAACCCTGGCCTTGGACACTTCCAGGGATGGGGCAGCCACAGCTTCTCTGGGTAACCTGTGCCAGGGCCTCATCACCCTCAGAGGGAATAATTGCTTTGTAATATCTAACCTAAACCTGCCCTCCTTCAGTTTAAAGCCATCCGCCTTTATTCCATCAAGTCTGGAGTGGGATTGTGATGACTGAAGTTTCAAGGAAAATCCCCAGTCAGTCTTCATTTTTCTGAAAGTGATGCAATCTTCCATCTAGCAAAGGCACCTTGGCTACCTTCATTCTTTCTCTTGTCCACTAGGGAGGATGAAGATGGCCCACATCTCCATCATCACTGGTTGTCTTGGTGCTTCTGACAAGCTGTAGCAGGCTGGATCCTTTCATGCCACTGAAAAGGAAGCGAGGGCTGTCCCAAGTGAGAGAAGCTGTGTTTTGCCTGGCAGGACACGTGGCTTTAGTTAAACCTCCTGCCTCTACTCCTTTCTTCCTCAGAATTATAGTGGAATTCTTTTTTGGGTTTTAATTCACGGCCTGGTTTTGCTGGTTTGTTCTTGTGCTGTCACTGTCTTTTACTATTAGTGAGTTTTTGCCCTATCAAGTATTTATTTCTATATTTTGTTAAGGGAAACTGGTCCTGTCCTGTCTGGTCTCTGTTTGCAGGGTCCTGGAGCCAAGCTCTGTTCCGTTGCCAAAGAAGGCAGGTTTGCTGGCCTGGGTGTCACCATGTATCACCTGGCCAGCCTAGTCTTGTTTTACAGATTCCCTCGTATTTTTCCTTGGCTGACCCTTAGCCACATCTGGTGCTTAGGCTGATCCTCTCTGAGAAGCAGGAGGAATAATGTGATTTTCCAGGGAAAACTCACCTGTGCCTTAGTGTGTGAATGCTCTCTGTGAGTGTCCCAGTGTCCCATGGCCTTTTTCAAAGTGTTAGTAGTAAGGTTTATGTGAGGGCTTTCACCTTCATTAGTACAGTCTGGTGTGGCGTATATGACATGGAGTGGCTGAGATGGCAGCATGTCCGTCTCCTCTCTGCCCTCCTTGGCTGCAGTTGTGCCTGGCCCAGAGCATGTCACCATGGGGCTGATTAACTGATGGTTCTGTCATCAGCTCCTTCCTCTCCACCCTCCTCCTCACAGCACAACTGGTGGTTCTCATGTGCGTGCCTGTGCACTCAGGTGCTGTTCAGCACTGCATTGCTCTGGTCTCCAGCATCATCCAGTTTTTCCCTGCGATAGTTTGTTATCTTTGGCGCTGATGACACCTCCTGATCTAGTGTCATCTGCAGAACTTCACAGTCACACCTCCCTTCTTGTTGGCCATCCTGATGGAAATAAGGTCAAGGCTGTTCTCAAAGGCCAGCTGCTCTGCTGGAAGCCCATCTCTTCTTTGTGCACCCCTTTCTTCTGCATCTTCTGTCCCAATTAACCTTGTCATTAGTCCCACCGGGAGATGAGAGCGGCTGGACAGGTGAACACTGAGGCAGAGTGTCTGAGGCAGAGGCTGGAGCAGGGTGTAGGATGTGGGAGGGTCCCTCTGTATCTCCTGGCTGAGCTGGAAGACCAGGCCGACTTCATGGAGAGCACCATAAGGGAAAAGTAATTCTTTGGAAAAAGGCTCAAGTCCTTTGGAACGGGAATATGGTAATCTTTGCATACATCAACAAAAAAAGACATTTATTTCATAGAAGGCACTCAAAGTCCCATCTATGATTGTTGAATATCTAGCAGATAAAAGATGTCATTTTGACTTCTCGAAGTTAGCAGCAGGAACAGAAATCTTTTATCTCCAAGCTCTGCAGATATAAAGAAAATATTATTTCACTAGAAGGATGTATGCTTCCATGAAGATTAGAATGTTCTTTCAGGAGTGCATTTGTCTTTGAGGATAGCAAAGATTCCAGCATAGGGCGTAGCTCAGAGCATCTTTCCATTGATGCCGAATTGATTTTTGCGTTTTTTGCTTTTATATATTCTCTATATTCTTTACACATATATTTGTAGCTCTGTAGCCTATTATTGAAGCTATGTACTGTGTGTCCTTCTGGGCTAATAAATTCTAAAAACTAGGCTAGAAATACAGTTAAAATGACATTACATTCTGTTCTCTTTTATGATGTTTTGGCCATTTTGCCAATAATTGGCCGTGTTTACTGTCAGCTTTATTTGAGGGCAGAGACCCCACCTGAGGAAGGCTGGTAGTTATTTTTCCGTATGAAATGCTTGTATGTGTGTCTTCATGTGATTCAGGGTTATATACATCCTAAGTATTCAATATAAAAAGGTTATTTTAATCATGCATTTCTAATATAAAATTCCTCCACGGCTGATATGTAATGTAGGCTATACTGGGAGTATGGTTTGAACTTCAGGCCAAGCTCTGCACTGAAAACGTAAGAGTTTTCACAGTTGCCACAGCTATGATGGCACAAATACACTCAAAATGAGGAAACTACAGTAAGCAGAACAGGAGACGCTGGAGATGACAGAGCAGAGCAAGGCACACTAGAGAACACAGATGGAATTTGGTGAGTTTTGTGACAAGTGCGGGGTAAGATTTTGAACAAGTATGAAATTTGAGTTGGTAAATCAGTTACTCGTGAGTTTTAACAAATGTGCTCTAGTTGCAGGTTGGTTCAGTTGTTGTTTCTTCGTGCCAGAAACTGCAGCTCTGTTCGGCTTGTGGCCTCTTTGCCAGAGCAGTGTGGAGGGTGAGAGTTTGGCCTTTTGAGCCGTGTCCTGTAACACTTAGAGTGGAGACAATGTCTTCTGTTTGCTGTAACTGAGATCCTTCGGAGATGGAGAAGATACAGTCTGTAACCAGAATTTACTCTTAGTGATGGTGTGTTTTCTCATGGCACCAGTATCAGGGGTTCACTCTATAGGTACCATGACTGCGATCACTTGGAACAGGGTCTGCTGAAGGCAGGTGCCTTCCAGGAGAAAGGGTGGCATTGCTTGGAGCACCCCCAGACCTGTGGGTCTGTCACCTAAAGGCACTGAGGAGCAAGATGTGTGATAATCAGGTGAAATGCAGGGAGCCCTTGTTTACCTGTAAGTGACGCTGCTCTCAAGGAGCCAAAACGTTTCTAAACTTCTTGTTAGGTACAGCATGATGGAAATGCAGGTATGTTTTTATCACGGGGGGCAGGGCTAATGACCATGTTTTTCTATTTTCTGAGAGTCCATTTCAGCTCTTGAGACCAGCAAGGGAGAGCAGCTTTAAATATTTTGAAACTCTTTGTTTTCCCAAGGGAAGCACTAAATCTGTCTGTACTGCCTTTCTGCTGAGAATGTTTTCATGCAATAAAATCAAGGTAACTTCGGTGTAAAGAAGACAACTCAATTTCTTAATCTTCTACTTCAGCCTTGCTAAATAAATGACTTCATATAAATGCTTATAGGGATACAAAGCTGAACATAGAATCACAGAATGGTTTAGATTGGAGGAGACCTTAAAGCTCATCTCGTCCCATCCCCTGCCATGGGCAGGGACACATTCCACTATCCCAGGTTGCTCCAAGTCCCACCCAACCTGGCCTTGGACACTTCCCGGGATGGGGCAGTCACCGCTTCTCTGAGCAACCTGTGCCAGGGCCTCCCCACCCTCACAGGGAAGAATTTCTTCCCAATATCTCATCTAACCCTGCCCTCTGGCAGTGGGAAACCATCTGAGCATGTCTGTGGCCTCTGAACTCGCTCCAGCAGCTCCACATCCTTGTGGTGAGAACCCCCGAACTGGAGGCAGCACTGCAGGTAGGGTCTCACCTGAGCAAAGTAGGGGGAAGAATCCCCTCCTTCACCCTGCTTCCCATGCTAAAAAGAAACCACAACTGCCTTAAGTGAGGGGCTTCTTCCCCCAACACAGCTTTCACCCCCAGCCCTGCACCCCCCACTCAGGTCTGGACTGAACCCCAGCATTCCCTTCGCTAGGCCCCCACTGCACACACTGCCAGCCACCACAATTTAAGGCCACATAATGAGATTTCTACATCTCTGAGCATCTCTGGCTCTGTTGATTTCTCACTGATGTGATGCGATGATTTCTGATGATATGTTACTATTTTTAGTCATTTTCTTCCTTTGCAAGAGACAAGAAAGCAGGAAGCCAAGCAATCCACATTGTACCACTGCTCTTCAGAGGAATAGTCATTCTTTGGCCTTGGGATGATTTTGTGCTAGTTATTTTCCTTCTAAAGAGTACTGTGTGAGCCGTTGTTTGCCATAATCCTGGATTATTACAGATCAGTGATCCTACTTGAAATCTGGGGATAGAGCCTAGCAGAAAAAAATCCATGTGACATTTATATATATAGCAGTTTCATACTCCAATCCTCTTAGATGACTGAGGTGATTAACTGTTTAATTGTTCATATTCAGAAATTATTCTTTGAAATTAAGTGTAGAGGCTCTGGAAAAAAAAAGAGAAAAAATAATAAACATATTAATGCTGTAGTCAGCCTTGCTTTTGAGAACTCCTGGGACTAGAGGCTGTTTCTGCTTCCAGTGCACCCACTGCTTTGTCATGGTGGGAGACCAAAAAAAAATTACTTTCTCTTTACCATCAGTAGAATTCTCATGTCCTTTTTATTTCTCTTTTCTTAATGTCTTTATTGCATCTCCATAAAGCTGGCACTGGAAGCTGTGAATTCCTGAGGTGAGGGTGTGAGCTGAGCTCTGTGCAGTGAGACCTTCAGGGAAAACCGGTAACAGCACCTGGCCCTGGGAACGAGAAACCTCTGAAATCAAGGGCAGCTGCAGCAGCAGGCTCACCCTGGGATGCTTCACCAGCACCAGATTTTTTTCTTGCCTGTTGGCAGCACTAAAGTGAAAGAATGCAGTCAACAAATTTGCAGTGCGGTGTTAAAACTCAGTAGCCCGGGCACTGGGATTGTGGCAAAGTGCTTTGTAAAGAGTATATTTGGTTATTTTAAGATGTATTTTAAAAGTCCATGAGGCTATGCTGTTTGGTTGTTTCTTTGGGGTTTTTTTGTCCCCTACTTGGCTTCAAACTGACAGAGAGCAGGGTTAGATTGGATATTGGGAAGGTTGCCCAGAGAAGCTGTGACTGCCCCGTCCCTGGAAGTGTCCAAGGCCAGGTTGGGTGGGACTTGGAGCATCCTGGGATAGTGGAAGGTGTCCCTGCCCATGGCAGGGTGCTGAAACAAGATGGTCTTTAAGGTCCCTTCCAACCCAAACCAGCTGTGTGATTCTATGCTCCTGTTAAATGTTTATGTTTATAATGGAAGAGCAGTATTTGTGGTGTCTGCTTTCAGAAGTCCTTGGAATTGTACTGTTCTGAGGCCAGAATTGTGGATTTGATTCCTGTGAATATTCCCTGCCCTTAGGAAGGCTTGCTGGTTAGCAAGTGTGAGTTAGCATCCACAGAACTTTGGAATTTCATCTGTGGGCATCAAACATCTGTGCAGCATTTAGGGAGGTTTGGCTGGGCACAGACTGAGATGAAAAACACAAAAAGCAGGAGAGTAAATCATAAGGATTCTTTTTCTGTTATAACTGTGTTTGGTGCTTTTTGTAAATATTATAGCCAGAAAATGTTCTGATGGGAAGGAGACTTACAAGTTAGTGTTCCCTCTGCCTCGTTATTTTTAGGTGGTTTAAAGGGTTGGGGTGATATACTGGTTCCTCTTCAAGTTACTGAGAAAATCCCACAGCTTCAGCAGGGCGAGGATTGTATCGTCCCTCTGAAAGAAATGGAAAAAGGGAAATGCAGATGGATATTCATTTACTGAGTTGTATTGACTCCCTCTGGGAGCCTGGTTAATCAAAAAAAGTTAAAAAAAATTAAAACACTTTATGCAGTTTGTGTTCTCTGTTTCTCCTGCAAATTTCCTCTCTTGCGAATTTCCAGCACCATAGGAAGGCAGAGTTTGGTGCAGAGAGTGCGCTGGGGGATTTCCTGTGTGCTGAGGATACACTTGGTAGATTGAGTTTCGGCAGGAGAGATGCTGGAGCCAATCTGGCTGCTCGTCTGGGCCACCTGCAGCCACGTGCCTTGGGCCGTGAGCCACAGCTTGAGGCCTGTGGTCCAGCATCATGCTGGAGATGAAGTGCTGCCTCTGCTGTCTGTCTCTGGAGGTTCTCGTTCTCAAAAGTAACTCTCATGAACGTCAAGTGGCTATTTCCCCCAAACTTGTGGTGCAGCTTAGTTGTACTTGTGGGTGTGCTCACATCTCTGACTAAAGTTAGTTAAATCTCTGTTGCTTCTAGTGGCTAGTGGGGCGTTTCCCTGGATGCTGTATGGAATGTCTGTTGTGGGCTTACTGGGAAAAAATAAAGCCTGCCTGGATACCCTTGTGAGAGCTCACTGGTACTGTGAAGGATGAGCAGCAGTGACATCTGGATGTTAGGAACATCTGCCTTGGGCAAAGCCCTGACAGGAATCCTCTCCTCGTTCTGCTGTATTGGCTGCTCACTTCACTCTGGATTTGGGACTTTTCCTGCTCTCAGAGCTTGTGATGTGCAGGGAGAAGCTCAGGTAAAATGAGTTCTGATGTCAGAGCAGGTACAAGGTGCTGCAGAGCCAGGAACTGGGTCAAGCCCTTGGGCCCCTGCACACAAATGCCATCGTTTGATCTCCTCAGCACCGGGATGGGCCATCCTGCAGTGCTTTTATCCAAAATGCTGTTCTGCCCTACAAACACTTAGGGCTATATTAATTTTTAATATCGTTGTCTCCATGTCTCTTTCTTTTCCAGGCGCTTAATTGATTTCTAGTTCTATGTTTCTTTGATTACTTTTGGGTTGCAAAATAGACAGGTCTGAGGAAAAAGACTGAGCCATATTTGTAGAAGAGTTAATCTTTCAATCATTTTCCTCTGAATTAAACCAAAACAGCAATAGCAAATCTAGGAATCCTTTTAAAGGTGACCTACGTTATTGAAATAAAATTGGGATTGTACCTTCTTTTCCTTTCTAATTTATTATTCAGAAACCTGTGAATTATTTCCTTAACGTGCATTCATTTTTATTGCTTCTAAATCCCTCATTCCTGCCTGAGGGGTTTACATGCTCCTGGGTGGAGAAATGGGAGCAGGAAAGTGGTGAAAGCTGAACCACTGCTATGTGGTGGGGATTTAGCCCTTGGCTGTAATTAAAAGGGTTCATCAATAAAGCTTTAGCACAGAGTGCTTCCAGCAAAACCCTATGAGGAGATGGAGATTATACCAGGAAAAGACTGTTGGAATAGTTTCTATCAGCCTCCAGATGGAGCAAGTGAAACTGCTGCTTCTCAGCTCTGTTGCTCATTGTCACTGTGTCTGTTAGGACTTCTTTTCCTTTTTCACTCATTCCAAAATTATATTGTTGTTCTGAAAAAGGTTTCAAAAATAAATCTGCAAATTTACAAAGCAGGTTGTTTTATAAATTTCTCAGAATCCGTAAAACAGGCTGCTGGGTGGGTGACTAAGGGATTTCAGTGTTTAATTGACATCTCAGGAAGAAACACAAATTTAAACCCTTGAACAGTCTTAAAATATAATTACAAAGTAAATGTTTAGCCTCTGAGATGTCTTCTTTATAGCGAAAGAAAGGTGTCGGCATTGCTGCTATTTCTAGAAAATACCGTGCAAAACAACCATAAGTGGAAAAAACCCCAAACCCTTATTACAGTAAATTTGGGCAGGAAGAGGAATAAAGTTAAAAGCCCAGTTAGAGATTAAAGGCCCTGCAGAACACCGAGTGCAGAGAAGCAAGATGTGGCTAAAGTGTGTTTGATTGTTTCTATAAATATAGGTATGTAGGAATGCAAACTGAGTCACTGCTCCCAGGAATTTACTGAGCAGTTTTAAAAGTTTGCAAGAATCATGAATATTCAGTCATCTGCAGAGAGGATCCAATTCATAATGATGGCTGTAGCGTCCCTGCTAATAATTCCAGTAAAAGCAATAGGGAATGTGCATGGGGTTTAGCCTGAGAGTGCAGCAGTGCGGATTGGTTCGTGTGCAGAATTTAACAAAATGATCTTACTGAGCATTTAAATGTGTTAGTTTCCCTGGGAGTCTTTGCCAAAAAAGATTCTCCCCAGTGTCTGTCTCTTTTGGAGTAAAACAAAGCTTTAATTTGTTAAAATGAAATTCTCATGCCTCTGAGCAGTGATGTTTGTGGAGAGAACACTTCCCCCATACAGAGGGCAGAGGAGACGGGGATTTTCCTCCCCATTATCCATGCTTTTAGACAGAGGAGGTTTCATCAGCCAGCGTGCATATGCTGGTGAATCTGATGGGGCTGGACCTAAGGAGGATTTGGCAAACAGATGGAGAGAGAGGCAGGGTCAGGAGCAGAGCCTTGTGAGCTCCTCACAGACCCCTGTTACTTCCTGGGGGCTCCTCTTGGCCCATAAACATTTTTAAGGGTGGATTAAAGCCTGCTTGGCTTAATTTCCTTCTCACTGTCGTCCTTATCTGGTCCGGGTCCAGGGCTGCTCCCAACCCCAGCCGTGCTCATGCAGCTCAGCTGTTGGGCTGGTGTTCTAATTACTGGACTGGTTGATGCAGATGATGCTGTACTTCTGGCTTCCTTGGATGGAACTATATTCAGGAGTAATATAACGAGACTTGAATTTTTGGGTTTGTAAGCCAGGCCAGGACATGTACTGCAGCTGCTGGGATAGCTTTGCTATGCTGTGCCCTTGTGAGCCTGGTGGTGATGTTCAGGCTTGGTTTGCTGGGTAGAGGCATGTGTTCTCTGAGCCTTAGGGACTTTCCCAGCAGTTTGTGTCAGGAGTGGTACTAGAAGCAGCTGTTTCTAAGTCTAGACGTGTGGGTTATGGGTCATTATTGCATTAGTTTATTGTAGAGAAAACCTCTGATGACCGTGTATCACACAAGAACCAGGCTCGTCCAGCTATATGCAGAGATATGGAGATGCATTCACTTTCCAGGGATCTTGCTTAGTTTAAATATTTCATGATACTTTTTTATATGATATGATTTAATGATATTATATGATACTATATGATATTTCATTGTATGGAGCCCCTGTGGCTCCACTTCCTACCAAGAGTTGTGTAATACCCAACAGTGGAGCTGAACAGAATGTTCCACATGTTTTACTCTGCTCTCGTGTGCTGGTGTCCACGACAGGGAATGACTAAAGCTCGCAGGCGAGAAGTGAGAATTTACAGATAGAACACCCTGAAATCAGGTATTTTCCTGTTGTGTTTTCATCATGAAAGGAGTGTATCTGTAAAACCTTTCCTTTGGTCCAGTGTCCTGTGCAGGAGTCAAACTGCTACGTGCAGCTGCCTCTGTGTTGGTGATAATGGGAGTGAGCAGCACCAGAGTTGTGCTTAGTTTTCCAAAAAGACTTGCACATTTCTGCAAGACCTGTCCTCCACATGAATTTTGGGTGGAGCTCTCTACGTCTGCATCATTAGAAGAGTTAGTCTGAAGATTTCTGACATAGGTGTTTCTAAATACATGACTGTAGAAATCAAATTTGACTTCTGTGACATCAAATTAACAGGAATCAAAATTCAGCGTGGCACAAAGAAGACCAGCATTGCTGAAGATGATAGAGCTGGTTTACAGAACTCATGTTGGACCGTAGTTTATATATTTATTATGCATTAAAGATAACAATACTTTTCTCATATAAAATAGGCTCTTCAGCTTGATTAAATGCTGTTGTGCTACTGACAGTACTTAAAAATTCTTATTTCTGATTTTGTAATTTATATTCCCTCAGTTTATATTCTCTCAAATTTCTATTTTTGTGAAGAGAGGAAGGGTCGTGGTAGGGCAAACCCACTTTACATGTAATCCTCATCTGTGCCTCCTTCTCCACTTCTTCCCTATGCAGAAGTTCATAGAGTTTGAAGATGCACTGGAACAGGAGAAGAAAGAACTACAAATCCAAGTGGAACACCTTGAATTTCAGACTCGACAGCTGGAGCTGAAGACCAAAAACTATGCAGACCAGAGTAAGCAAAGCTGTGCACCAGACACCGTTATACACATTGCCTTCCACACACATACAGTGCTACTTTAAAAATAATTTTAATACTTTTTTTGTTTCAATGTAATTTGCATGAAGCCCGAAATATCTGGTTGTCCCTTACTTTGATGTAAAATTCTGAGCCTTCCAAAGAGTGGGATGTACCCACGCTAATTCAGTAGAGGCTGCATTTCTTCTCTTTTGTGGTCAGTCTCTCCAGATTCAAGGTGCAAGATTTGGACCTTTGGAACCTGGTTTCCAGTTTCTCCTTGTAGACTCTTCCATTTTTTCTCTTGTAAAAATCATCACATTAATTAGTTAGTTACGTAGTTTGTGTATTTGTTATTACAAATATTTCCTTAATACATGCAGCAATTGGAGTTCCCCTCAGAATTTGCTGGTGTTTTGTCCAATACTCCTGCTCCTCCTCAGAAGAGCCAGTCCCAGAGGACAATTTAAATTGTTGCCAAACTAAGATGCTTACAGGGCACCAGACTACTGCTGAAAAACTTCAGTGGTTTTATTGCACTTGTGGTGCAAAATCACTGGTGTTGAGAACATGCAGGTACCCATGAACTAAGTTTGTAACGAAGACCAAATCCCACAATTCTGTTTCTGTTTGTTTTATTCAGTAGGTGTAAATTAATTTCTAACAAAATCGGCTTTGTTTCTCAAACAGTTTATTTTGAGAGCCAGGTGTGTGTTAGCTGATAGTTGGGATCTTCTCTTGGCAGTTTCTCGACTGGAAGAACGTGAATCAGAAATGAAGAAGGAGTATAATGCTCTGCATCAGCGTCACACAGAGGTAGGATATCATCTTTCTGAATAAATAAACTCTTTGTCTATATCTACATGACTATATCACGTAAAAGAATTCGGCTTTGCAATCCTAGTGATGACTAGAGCTTCTGAACTTTGGGAACATCAGAAACACCTGACTGGAGGGTGTAAAGAGGACAGGCTGTGTTCACTGGTGCCCGGTGGAGACAGCTGGCACAAACTAGGACACAGAAGGCTCACTCCAAACAAAGTAGTAAGAACTACTTTACTGCCAGAACAATGAGCCCTGGCACAGGTTGTTCAGAGGCGTGTTGGAGTCACCTGCCTTGGAGATACTCATAAGCTACCTGGATCTGGTCCAGGCAGCCTGCTCTGGGTGGCCCTATTTCAGCAGGGAGTGGACTGATGGACCTTAGGACGTTCCTTCCAATCTCAGCTGTTCCGTGATGCTGTGCACAGTGCCCCGCTACCTCATCTCCCGTTGCCAATGAGCCTCCAGGAGATGTTTTATGTTGTTTTGGGATATGCTCTTTCAAGGCTCTTCAGTTACGGGATTCAGCTGAATTAATTTCTGACACTATTTGCTGACAAATTTTCTGTCGGATTAGATCATTCACTTACATCACCAGCTTAGAAGGCAACAGTAAAGACAAGGAAGTGTGCAAAAAAACCCTGGGGAATTGGAAATGGATGCTGTAGAAAATTAAACAAAAGCAGAAAACGAGCCTTTCCTTCTCATCTGTTTGCCTCATGTATTTTTCTCTCCTCACAGATGATCCAGACCTACGTGGAACACATTGAGCGATCTAAGATGCAGCAAGTTGGGGGAAATAACCAAACTGAGGGCAGTGGACCTGGGAGAAGGTAGGGCCATGACCTCTCCATGTAACAACATGTGTCACCTGGGAACTTACACACTGAGCGTGCATGTTTGAGAGAGAAAACAGAGCAGGACCTTTCCCTGGGGATGTGGATTGTAGCTGAAGCTCTTTTTTAATGGGTTCTGGGTGAGTCGTGGATACTTGATGATGAGGAGCTTTGTATGTTGTTTTACAAAGGTGAGGCTTTATCGTGTTGCTATTGATGGGGCCTCTGGAAAACACATTTGTATTCTTAGGTAGCGTGTTGAGGTTTATCTATAGAATGGATGGAGGTGTCAAATAAAGTGTTTGTGAGTGTCTGTGTCTTTTGTATGTGGGATAGGCAGCAAAACTGTAGCAATTACATGCATTAGCGGTTACAGGATTTTTTTCCCCATTGTTCTTTCAGAGGAAGCTTTCTGTCAGTCACCAAAAATCCTACTTATGTCCAAGAAATGGATTTTCCTCTCTTCCTGCATTGTTTGGGTTCTGACTAGAATTAGATTGTCTAAAATACAGGAATCAATTGAGAAAAACAAAAAAAAAGCTAGACGTCAGCTTTCCTAGGCAGAAGAGATAGGCATGAGGAGTGTAGAAAGCTAGAGAGGACATGGTGTAAAAAGAACCAGTAGTTTGTAGGTGCTCATCTCTTCATAAAATCTCCCTTATCAGACTATTTTTCTTCCTTCTCTTCTATCCCTCACAGTCTGGAAATCCAGAGTGAGCTCCCAGAACATGATCTGATCCTAGTGTTGGAGATGGAATGGGATAAATGTGTTAGGCTTATTTCTCTCCCCACTTACACTTCTGGAAGTAAGAATATATCTGTGGAAGTGCTTACACAGTAAAATCTAAAAGTACCGTAGGCAAAAGCAAATTTAGGGCATCTCCCTTTTAGCGGGTGGGTCCTGTGTGCACCTGCCAACTTTGAGTCATAGAATATCCTGAGTTGGAAGGGAGCCACAAGGGTCATCAAAGTCCAGCTCCTGAGCTGGACTGCATAGTAGAAATGGTTTTTAATGAGCTTTTCCTTCCCTGACTCTTAAATAAGCTGATATTAATTGTGGCTTTATGTTAACATTCCATGAAAGAGCTGCCCAGTGAAAAGTGTTGCTGGTTATATCTACAAGACTGCCAGTCTTTGTGGTGAAGGGCAAAATTTTCATCAAGAATTGTCTCTTCATATCAGAGAAGTTAGTCTTTTACCCTTTAAGTGTGGCATATTGATAGTGTCCTTGGAGAGAAACACAGTATGTCTGCGAAAAGCCCACGGTGAGACTGTGATCCAAGTCTGTAGGAGCCAGCAGTGGGAAATGGGAGTTTTTTCTTAATTTCCAGCTTTGCACTGTTTGCGTGTGTAGCTGTTTGTTGTGCTTGTGCACAAGCACCTGGGGCAGGTGTGTTTTGATGTCATTGTGCAGCTGGAGGGGGGAACACCAGTGTTTGTGGATCTTTAGTGCACTGGGTGGGGGGACAGGCATAATTCCTCTTGACCTGTGACACAAATTTGGGTGCATTTATTTAAAATAAATGGGACTAGGGAGAAGTTTATGCAGCAACTTTTGTGAGGGTGGTGTGTATCAATGGCCATCCAAGAGGTGTAATGAGTTTGTACCCACTTCGACATGGCGTGCGTGGGTTGCAGTGCATGTGTACCTTATGTCTGTGGTAGGTTGCATGTTTGCATGACATTTGCTCTCTAATGGTTGTTCTTTTTGTCTCGCTTTTTGTGGGATTGCTGCTGTTTGGCTGTTATGTTTGTCACTGCAGTCATCGCCAGTCCTGGAGAAAAAGGTAAATCCTATTGCTGCATCTGAACTTCATTAATCCAAGTGTTGGAGGTTGCTGTGGAGTGGTGACAGTGTGATGCTGGGAATGTATTGTACTGGCATATTTGCTCTCTGTGTCTACTGGCACCTGTGCTGGACTTGCTGGTTCAGGGGTGCAGAGGGAGCCATGGAGCTGGGATAACACAGCAGGGAGAAGCTTGTGTATGCAAATGCAGAAGGTGTGCAAGTTTGGTCCCAAAACAGGATCAGATGTCTGGGATGGGATGTTCGCCCTCCACATCCACTAATGTTTTAAAAGGTCATAGAATCATAGACCCGTAGAATCACAGAATATCCTGAGTTGGAAGGGACCCAGAAGGATTATAAAATCCAACTCCTGGCCCTACACAGACACCCCAAAATCCCATCCTGTGCCTGAGAGTGATGTCCAAATGCTCCTGGAGCTCTGGCAGCCTTGGGGCCTTGACCATTCCCTGGGGAGCCTGTCCAGTGCCTCACCACCCTCTGTGGGAAGAACCTTTTCCTGAAATCCAGCCTAAACCTCCCCTGACACAACTTCATGCAATTCCCTCAGGTTCCAAGAAATTTCTTCTCTCTTATTTTACTCTAGAGAGCAAGCCATGCCTGATTTTTGAGTGGAGCAGAACAAACGTGTCAGTGTCAGTAGCTTTCCAAAGGCACTTCTGGCTGGTGGTTGGGCAGGGAGTGCTGTGCCCAGACTCTTCAAAGAAACTAGTTCTCCTCTTTAAATGCTGGCAAACAAACTGTAGTTTTGTTGTGTTTTGTAAACTTTAGGATGTTGCTCGTAGAACATCCTGATTCCAGGTTTTGGCTACTGCAAACCTTTACTGGGGAGTGTGCTGTTCACCTTGTAACTCAAGGTGGAACTAACAAGTGTTAAGACTCACCCTGGCTGAGTCCTGGAAAGATTTGGGTATATGAGGACAACTACAGCACTCAAAATTTAGACCAGGCCTGAGGATACTTTAAATTTCTTTGAATTTAAATTTGGTAGTCATCTCCAGGACTGCAAAACTGGAGTTAGCTCTGCTGGGATGTTTGTTCTTTCCCCTTTCCTGAGAGGTTTAGAAAAGGCTTGATGGTGTTTCCAAAGAAACTCAGCAAGGAAATTTCTTGACAGTCTGTGCTAAAATTCTTTCCTGAAGATTCTACAGCTTCTGATGCTACAGACACCCTGTATCTCTGTCTCTTTAACAGGGACTGTGAAATTCACACATTTCCTCTCTATTTGGTGGCTCCTGTATTGTCTTGTGTGTTAAGTGTGTATGTGTTTGCATATGAACAAAAAAGAAAAAGGGAAAGTATAATTTAATGTCTCTCTCAGCATACGTTTGGGGCAACTTTTATGTTTCACTGTTGTCAGTGAGTTACGTCAGGTCATCCCAGCATCGTCACTAAGATATTTTGGCTGCACCACTGGTTTGACAAGGACTGTTCTGCAGTTATAGGAAACTTTGTCCTGCGCTATACACCTGTGAAGGCAAGACTCTCTTAAGAAACTATCATTCTGTCCTGAAGAAAAGGAAAGATACAAAACTAATGGTTAAAGCATCTCAAAAAAATGGCCTAATTCTGTTTTCTCTCTAAAAAGAGAAATTTTTTTGAAGTAGACTCTTAGGGACCCTTGGATTATTTCTTTAACTGTAAAACGAGGAATTTTCTGGTTTTGTGGCATAAAGTGGCTCTGATTTCTAGTTTTGAATCCCTTCATAACCTTTTACGCATAACTGACTCTACTTTCTGTGATGCTTGGATCAGTGCCAGGGTGAAGATTTCCTAGGAGGAAAACATTTGCTTAGTATGTTATTTAGAAACTTGAAACCCAGCTGTTAGAAACTGTCAGGGTCCTAGAATGATAGCAGTGGGATAAAGAGAGGTACCTACCAGCAGACAGGCAGAGGTAGTTGTCCTTTGGCATCATGGCCTAGTAGGAGCAGGAGTAAGTGGCAGGTTACAGTCATAAATTGGGATTTAGACAAACAGCAGTGGAATGTTTTCACTGAACTGTCAGCGATTATTTAAGTCACAAGCAGCAAGATGCCTTTGGTAGTGGAAAGGAAAAGCTACAAGAAAACTGACAATTCCTATCACATAGGAGTCTGGGTTTGAATCTGGAGAAATAATAGAATCATTAAGGTTGGAAAAGACCTCCAAGAACATCAAGTCCGACCTTCAACTGAATACCCTCATGCCCACTAAATCATATCGCAAAGTGCCACATCCACACACCTTTTGAATGCTTCCAAGGATTGTGACTCTGCCACTGCCCTGGGCAACATGTTCCCATGCTTAACCACTTTTTCAGTGAAGAAATTTTCTGCAGTATCCAACCTGAACCTACCCTGGTGCAACTTGAGGACATTTCCTCCTGTCCTATTGCTTGTTACCTGGGAGAAGGTTAATGATGTTGTGTCAGTGATCTGTGTTCCTCCAAAATCCAGTTACATGCCTCCTTTCTAAGAGGGTTTGTGTATGAAACTTCCATGTACAAGTCCAGTATCTTCAGGAGAGGATTTTAATGCAGATTCGTAGAAAAAGTGCATCCCAAGTGGGCCACACTGGAAACACCTTTCTGCCCCATCTTGCCTATCCAAGGCAGGCCACAGGAGGCCTTTTTGCCTGTTCATGGTAGGCACTGATGCAGCAATGCAGCATGCTGTGGTGGCTGGGCAATGCTGGGAGTGAGAAGGTTGGGCATTGTGGTTTTTCTCAGCAAACATTGCCTCCTCTGCTGGACACTCCACTTCTGTCCTTCCTAAAAGAGCTGGCTGGTGTACCATCCCCTGTGTTAGTGTGTATCCTCTGTCCCAGGGGCCCTGTAGCAGTTGTTTGCCATGGTCACGGGTGAGGTGGCTGTGCTTGTTTCCCAGCTTGGGCATAACACCCAATGCTGATGATCATTACAGAAAGGCACATGGAGGTCTGCTATTACAAACAGTGTGCTACAGAAGGGCAGGTTTCATCACGCCCCCATGATTAAGGAGAAACCCTGTGCAGGAGTAGGTGAAGTACTAGTGAGTCCGAGTGTGGGTGCGCATCACACAGAGAATCAATTTAGCCCAGCTCTGCAGGGACTGGAGTCAATTAGAGATACCCCCAAACTTGGTGGGTTTGGCAAGCAGCTGCCACAGCCTTTCCACCTCCACTGCTTGCTCTAGATTTTCTCCCACTGAAGCTTGGTCTCAAAATCTGTGCCAGCGTTTATGTTCAGAATCAAACCTGCAGCTAGTGAGTCACCTGCAGTTGCCAGAAAGGAGAAGATGAACAGAACACACTTAGAGACACCTAGCAGTATGCATGATGCATTCATTTATATCTTTGTTTAGTTTCTGAATTGCAAGTGCATTGTAATACGGGTATGGAGGGGGGATTGAAGAGTACAAATACTCTCGTGCTTAAAATTTGAAGTGATCCAACCCACCTGGTTCCTGTTGTTGAAGCTCATCAGATTTGGGGTGGAATGTCATAAGTTTCATGTAGATGACACTTAAAAGCCTTATTCTTCACCCTGTAATGACATCTCTAGAAGTTATGGGAGCTTTTATTTTTTTGCTGTGAGAGTTGTTTGCTGTGGCTTATTTTCCCTCAGTACCTTTGTTTCTCAGAAGAAGCACTGACTTAAATTGACTGCTGTTTGCCTGCACTTCTGTTTTCCCCCAAATTTCTCATACTGATGGAGCAGTCAGTCATACCTGTTATGGCCACTGACTCCCTCCCTCTTAGAGTCTCCCCAGGAAGGAGGTATTACTGTAGCAATAACACCATGGGACTGAGCAACCAACACCAAAGAAATGCGGAAACTGGGGGTTCAGACAGCTGCCACGTGAGGGTAATGGTTGCAGTCCAATTTCTGGTGTCTAACATTTCACATACACTAGGGGTGCTGTTTGTTTTCTATCAGAACCTTGTACACAGCTAACACAGCTTTCCTCTCTCTCCCTGTTTGTCTCTTTAGCAGGAAGGAACGTCCCAGCTCCCTGAATGTCTTCCCCCTCGCTGATGGCATGGTACGTGGGCAGATAGGGGCCAAGATCGTCCCAACACTGGACCACTGGCACCTGAGTGACCTCGGCCAGCTGCAGTCCAACTCCACCTACAAGGTTTTCTAGACCATCACAGAGCAAGGGTTTCCCACTCTCTCGCTGTTGATAACATCTCACATTTTCATTAAGCTGGAGACAATCTGTGTCCGTAACCCTTTGCAGCCTCTCCCTATGTGTTTGCTCCCATAGTAGCTGTGCCTGGAGGTGGGAGGATATTCTTCTGCAGATCTGGCATATGGTGCAGGAAGGATTTGACACAGCTCCTCATGCTTCTTGTCTCAGGGATAATCTCCTTTACTTGGCTGGCCCCAAGTTGAGAGGGATGTGTGTAGAGGCAGTTAGGGATTGAGGGAAGAGAAATCCTTCATTTCTTAATAGCTTATTTGGGAGAGGACATGGCAGAACCTGTCCCTTTTCTCCACTTTGATAAGAGCAATGGTTCTGCAACTCAAGTGGGGCCAGGCATTGGGTTGCACTTGCCCTTAAGTGTTTGTCATTTTTGACCGATCTCCTGGCCTTCCTATCTTCACAAAAAAGGACTCTTTCTTATCCTGTCTGGATGCCCAAGTCTTGCACTGCACTTCAAGGTCTTGCGTTCTTCCTATGCCTAGTCACTGCTCTAGACTTGCACTGTCTACCTTCAGTACATCTGTCACCGTTACTGCTCTGTCTTGTGCACTAGGTCTTCCAAAATCCTCACAGCATTGCAGCTGCACTGGAGCACCTCATGGTGCTGCCTGACGCATCTTGTGCTCTGTTCTGCCTTGCAGGGATCTCCACTCTGCTATTCAAAGACTGATCTGAGCCCCAAGGCCCAAGTGGTGTGCTCTGAGCTGACAGCTCACTGCAGCTGTTTTCATATTAGGCTATGCATGGTGACCCACATTTCCCATGAGCTGTACCTGTAGACTTTGCAAAGTCTTTGTGCTCAGGATCCCACCAAATTCTTCTCTTTAAATGATTTCCCACAAATGCCTGGTGGCAGGTCTGAGAGCCACTGGTTTCTCTGCTGAGCACAGCTCAGTGTGTCCACTAGTATCTCACAGAGCTTCTGCTCTACTTCAAAAGTGTCTGGTTAAATTTACCTTCACTCTGCTTGGAATTTGTAGAACATCAGCTGTTTTATGTGTCACATTTAAGGACTGGTCTCTGTTTGAAAAGTTGTGAATCACTGATCCTGTAAAATACACTGAGGCAGTAAAGGCAAAGAGGAGATAAAGAAAAAGAAATTCCCAGCTTGTTGTACCCATTCTACATGTCTCCAGATTCCATGAATGGGCTTTCACCTGAGGGACTCTACAGCAGTGGCCTTCTTGATGCATGGACAAATTCACAATTTACTCGGAAAACAAAGCAGCAAGTTAATTTTTTTAACATTACCTCTGTAAAGCAGCCAGGCCTAGCACAGCACAAACGTCAGCACTTTGTCAGCTCTCTGCCATTGTGGAATTTGGAAATCCAAAATACCTTTGCCTAGGATGGAGGGTTGGAATCCAGTCCTTACCGTAGTGTTAGAGGCACAGAAGTTTGGGAAATGTAGCAACTTGCAGAATGCCATTCAGGTCCTACAGTCATTTCTGGAAAGCTCTGCCTGGAATTAGAGAATAGCAGGGCCACAGTACAGTAACATAATAATGGATGGTGGAAATGAGGACAGAGCGTGAATATGTTTCTTCACACTAGTGCTATGCCAGCACAACCAAAATGTACAGAGCCCAGCCCACCTTTGGAATCAGTTATTCCTCAGGCTCTCCAGGCAGTGCTGCACACCTTGGTGTGAACAGACCTTCCAGTGATCAGGCTGGGCAGTGGGGGTTAGTTTTTAGAGAAGAGCTGAGTGACACTGTGGTTAGATCCATCTTCCACAGCCTTGCTAAGGTCTAGTTCCTTAGGTCGTCCCATTGAGAACTTGCAAAAGAAGTAACCCAGCATCTGCATTGCAGGGGAATGCAGCAGCAACCCAGATAAATGGGAAGCTTTGGTGTCCAAGTTCAGGTAACAGAGGTTGTTCTGCTTTGGGCAGGGAAGACGCCCTGCACGGGGTTTGGAACTAGGTAATGCTTAAGATCCTTTCCAACCCAAATCATTCTGTGATTATTGACTGGATCTCTTATTTATTTGGTGATGGTGGTATCATCAAAATGATATCCAGAAAAATCTGGTTCCAAGAAAGCTTTGTGCAGAAGTAGCAGTGTGCTGCTCCAAATGTATCGTGCTGGGATTCATGTTGGAACTTGTTAGGGAGACTCAGAGTGGAATGCTTGGATAAAGGAGGCTAGGTGGTACAGTGGAGCTAAGGAGCTTGTGCTGTGGAAGACTTGGATGGATAGTCTGTTATGGAGAATTTCCTGAGTATGAAGCAAATTCATGAATAATTTCCTTTAAATGTGATTGACTGGCTTGCTAGTTTGGAACAGAGATTTTCCTCCCACAAGCTTCTTGTACACTCTGTGACTGAAATGCTATCTCTTAAATCCTCTGCATGACTGACATCTCAGTGGTGTGGCTCATGCCCCCCTTGCCTCTTCTTCAGAGCTCTGATATTTTGCTGACATCACTCACACATGACTCACCTTTCCAGTATGCACCTGATTATTCTCACTAGTTTTCCTTCTTCATGGGGCCATACTGTACTTACATTTTAAGTGTCCTTGTTTACTTTTTATTACTATTTTCTGTTTTAGTTGCTGTCATTATTTTATTTTTGCATTCAGTTGTACATTTATTTTATGCAGTGTTTTGGAGATGAAAGTCCTTAACATTTTTGTTTTTATGTACTATGCTTTCAGTGTTATAACCATACAATTGTGGCTTCTCATGGTGACATATGACTGCTATGAATGTTGGGCCTTTACAATGCATTTTGGAGGTCACTACTACACAGTTGATGTTTAGGAGGTTGACAGGTATGGCTGTAGGTAAGTGGTGGCTGTGGAGAGTATTCTTTGGGTGAGCTATGGGTTTTGGAGAATGCCTCCTGTGCTGGAGAGGAGAGCTGTACTCTTAGTGCAATATTTAGCATTAACAGAGCACTCAGACAATAGAAGGAAGATACCATCTTCTGGGCTGTGAAGAGGAGCACATTGGTAGTATTTACATTTGGGAGGAATTTCCCCAGTGCAGCCTGGAAGGTTGATAAAGTATGTTTTCTAGGTAAATACAAAACTCACATCTGTAACCAAAGAGTAGTGAAAGACCGGGGTAATTACTTATTCGTGTGTTCTGGGTAAGGGGCAGGTTATGTCAATGAACAAGAAGTTACAGGATATCTCTGATACAAATAGCAGCCTTAGATACTGATGGTCCAGGGCTTTTGAATGACATCCGGTTCATAAGAACAAGGAATGACAAGTGGAGTGGACCCACCTGGGTGTCTCTCACACGGCTAGGATGCTCCTGAACGTTGGTTATTCTCGTAGACTTACAGTGGGTCCAAGAACATCCCTGAATTCTTTCATCCAACAGCAGTTTTGTTTGGGGAAAGAGGTTTTATTGGTTGCATTTCACACTTGATACGTTTGTCCATTTGTACATCAGAAAGCACAGAAGACAAACTGCAGCTGAGGTAGTCCAAGGCTTACTGAATCCTATTTATTACCAAAAATCCTGTTTGATTCTTTTTTTTCTTTACATATTAGGAAAGTAGCTCCTAAACCAGGAATATGAAGTAGAGATGGGAAGTGTGGTTTTCACATGTAGCAGCCTAAGAGCAAAGTTCTCATCTCAGTCTTGATGCTAAAACCAGCATATGTTCAGGGAGATAGTTTGGATATTCGTGTGGGAATGTGGGTGCTGTTTGGACTGACAGTGCGAAAAATACACAAAATGTGGATTGCATTTAATGGTAGTGCCATTTTAAAAGAACTGAGTTTCCAGTATAAATGAGCAGATGCGGTGTAAACCCTTTGATTTCTACGGTGCAGTGTGCAGCAGGGCATTCTAAGATAAGCATACAGAGGCCAGTCTAATTAAAGGAAGATTCCAGATTTAACAAAAATACGGCTGCAAAGGGTTAAGTCACCATTTTTTTCAGTCTTCTCACTCATTCCATATTGGATTTTTTTGTCATGTTGTGAAGCTGTTACTAGAACAAGAGAACAAGACTTCCAGATGAGCGAAGTGAAACAGCGTCACAGCTCCAAGGTTGGGGGGCTCAGAGCAGCCTCTGAGCAGAACCAGGATCTCTCTAGTACTTGCACAGGAGGTGAGAGGCCAGTGGTGAAGATGAAAGCTGGGTCTGGATGTGCAGATGCTGAATGCCGCTGCACCCAGTTACAACTCACTGTCGCATATAACTCTCAGCATTAATTATGTCACCTCCCTGCAGGCAGTTATTAGAGTGGGCTGCCCTTAAGACTGGGGAGATTGCATTTGGGTCTGGGAAAGGTCACAGTGCTGGTCAGGGCATTGCTTGTCTGACTGAAGCAGTGCTGCTTTAACTGACAAACACAGGTCACAGTGTAAAACCCTGACAAAGCCTTGAAGCCTCCGTGTTCCTCAAGAGGTGATGGTACAAGAAGTGGGGCTGTAATGTCTGTTAAAACCAAGAGCCATTTTGCACATTCCATACTGGGAATCCATCTCCTGTGTTCATTTCTCACCTTTCTGAGTTCTTGGGTATTGTCATCCTGTCATTTGGAAGTGGGAGACCACATCTCTTTCTGCTGTGTTCTCAAGCTGGACCCATGCCTGCCTAGCTCTGCATAAGGTGGTTTGGGGACATAGGTCTCCTCCGCCAGACAAGCCAGACCATTCCAGATCAGTGTCCACTTTGCTTCTGCAGTTTAGTGGCAAAAGCAGTTTGCTGTTTTCTCATCCAGATGTGTTGGTGGCTTACAGTAAAGACATCAGCCAGGACTTCTAAGAGGCCACTTCAGATCCTTCCCAAGCGATATCCGTGTTGCTTCCAGCCTTGGGAAACACTGGCCTGGCTTGCCGCAAGTGCCAAAGCCCTTCAGCTTTCACTGTAGTCAGTGTGAGCTACAGGTGCTTTTGACCTATGATAAAGGCCACCTTTCTTGAGATCACATACCAGTGTGATTTGTGAAAACCAATATTCAGTAGTGAAGGAGGAAGGTTATCAGCCCTTTCACAGGTGGGATTTGCTTGTTGAGTTCAGCACGAGAACTCGCTGCTTCACTGTGGTGGTAGTGCCCGCTGTCACCAGCAGACGTTGGGACATGTAACTGGTACAGTGAGCAAGAACCATGCTCATAATGCTTTAAGGCATCCATACACCAGCAAATGGGACATTAACTGAAATGTGTAATTGTGCTTTTCCCTTTCTGTTCTGCTGCCCTGGAATTGCCACAGTGCCCCCAAGACGAAATGTCTGAATCTGGGCAGTCCTCAGCAGCTGCCACACCGAGCACCACGGGAACCAAGTCCAACACTCCCACGTCATCTGTGCCCTCTGCCGCTGTCACCCCTCTGAACGAGAGCATCCAGCCCATCAGCGAGTACACCAATGGCACCACCAAGAGCAATAAGAGGGCACGAGAAAAGCGAAACAGCCGGAACATGGAAGTCCAGGTCACACAGGAGATGAGGAATGTCAGCATAGGTATGGCAGCTGGAGCTCAGGTACTCAGTCACTAACATAATCAACTTCCCAGTGCTTATGTCTCTCTGTTACAGGGAGAGGCTGGGAGACTGCACTGTAAGTATGGAATTTGAGGAAGCCTGACTTGGAAAGGTACATGAATGAGACTGGGTTAATTGGATGTTAGCAGTTTTCTGGGTAGCAAATTTTTGAAAACATCAGTTATATGAATAATTTCACGAATTCACGGGATGAGAGCAGGTTACTGAGTTCAGTGTCCTGCAGTGGCATGCATTCTTGTCATGGAACCTCTTTCACAAGCACTCAAGTTGCGTGTTAGGCTGAGCTTTTGGGAAGCTGTTTCTGGACCTCATCAACATGACAGTTAAAAGCTTATATTTCATTTTCCCTCTGGATTTATTCATAAGTATTTTATATCCAGTTGTTCAAATGCCAAATTTGTCAGTGAGATTAAATAATTATTTTCCCTCTGTGTGCTTATCCCACGTTCTGATTTGCTTAAAAAAAGCAATTGTATGCAGCTGTTTTTCTCAGCTAAATGAGCTAATTTCTTTTAGCCTTTTTCCCACGTAAGAACACTCCCAAATCTTTGGAAGTTACAGTTGTTTTCTCTCTGTTTTCCAGAGTCCTTTAGTAATTTGAATTCATGATTTCTTGTCAGGAAAGCCATCATCTAAGCTTTAGCACCAGGCTGTTAAATAAATAAATAAATGGTGTAATAACATGATAAAAGGCCCTTTAGCTGTGCCCATGTAGTGTCTGAGCAGATCTCACCCTGAATTGTGAGACTTGCAATGGCCATCAGAAACAAGAAGTGATCTGTTTACAGGTCGTGAACTTAACGTACAAAAGGACTGTAAGACTTATTAGAGGTCATTAGGATAATCTGCAGGATCTTAGGGGTAAACATAGGTCTCTGAGGTTGGCATCTGAACCAGCTGATCATCTTTTTACCCAAGTTACAACTTGGGAAGCAAAAGTTATTACTAAAGCAGAAATTCCTCTGCTAACATGCACAGGCTGGTTCCTAACAAAGTAAGACTATAAACCAACATGTAACATCTTTTGCTGTAGCGCTGAATGAGAACGGCCATGACAGAGTCCCAGTCTGTATTTTCCTAAGCGAATCCTCAGGGTCACAGATGTCCATCTGTCAGAGACTAGGGTAGTTGTCCATGGAAGCATATGGGTTCTGCACAGCCTGCTGTTAGATTGTGGTCTGGCTGTGATCCTGGCCAAGGCAAGACCATATAACGCTTTATCAGGAAAGATAAACATGGATGTCAGTAGTTTAGTATAGTGCCCTATAAATACCCTGATTTTTACAGTTGCTTGCTGCTGTACAAGCTCATTTACTATCAACAGATTTCTTGGGTCAAAGTCATCTGTCTTCTGTATGTGTGCAATTGTGAAGTGGAAGCTTTTTTTTTTTGCACTTTCTTGGTGGAAGTGTGATATTGTGGGATTTGCTCACAGCAGATAGTTGTGTCTTCCTTATGTGCTCTGCATATTCTACCTTTCAACTGTTTCTCACCCCTAATGCAAAATCAATTCTCCATGCTTAGAAGTAATGCACATACTTGAATTTTAATCATGTATTTTATGCATCTGTAATTAAAATGTCTGTCAGTGATGCACGTGCCTTAGAGCTGAGCTACAAAAAATGATACTTAAACGTATTTGCAGAAAAGCTTCCCAGCTTGGTAAAGTAAAGCTGAGAAAGGCTGTGTTTGTGTTAGACCCACTGGATGTGGATGCCTGCAACAGATCCACATCACACTTTGTCTTTCAGCCTGGGTTTGCTGCCAGCTGGTGCACAGTGCAAGCCTGAAAGAAATCAACACTCCAGTTGTCATGGACTTTGTATATTTGGCTACTGAGATCATTTGGAAAGGTCAAAAATGTCACATCTAACGTCACTGAGGGACTAATGGAATTCACAAATGAGGTCGTTAATCCTTCAGGAATTCCTTGTGTGAACAGACACTCTGTTCATGGTGCTTGTTCAGAATAGGTGCAAGTCTGAGCTTTTGAAGAGTTTGGTATCCAATAAATGGGACTTGCCAAGATGAAGAAGTTCCTTATTCTTTCAAATATTGGCTTCAGGCCATAGATTACACAGAAACCAGATTTCATTTATCGGTTTTGAAGTCAAGTTTCACTGGAATGGATATCTAAACCAGTGTAGACTTGAGAATTTGTATTGAAAACCTGTTTCTATTAAAAATAATAGTGCCAATTCCTAACAGTAGTAATTTCTTTGAAGCTGTACAGAAAATCGCGGGGTTGCCTTCGATCACAGCTAATGCTATATGGGGAAGGAAGAGTTTTTTAATGGCAAATAAAAAGGGAGTTTTTGAATTTATTTCAATGGATAAAATATTTCTGCTTATCCCATTTTAGTGAGTATTCAGGGCAATGACTTTGGTGATGCTCTGGAATGGGGGTGGGAAGGGGGATGCTTATGATGTTCCGGCTCTGGATTTGAGAGGCCACCTTCAACCACTTTCTGTTCTGATTTTCAAGATTTAAACATGGCACCATGAAATTTTCAAACCTCGATATTCAAAGCTGTAAAAGTCCCTTCAAGAAATACCATTGTCTGAAAGTCCTGATCCTGTATGTGATATGTACTGTCTTACCTAGGGATGGGCAGCAGCGATGAGTGGTCCGATGTCCAGGACATCATTGATTCTACCCCAGAGCTGGACATGTGTCAGGACCCCCGCCTGGAACGCACGGGTAGCAGGTACTGATTGTGACTTTTCCCTGTGTGCTCTGTCACTTGGCTTCACAAGGAGTGAGGAATGGGTACTCTGGCTCACAGTGAGCTCACAGTGCAGCTGTTTTGGGACAGTCCATATGTTCTGCCTGGTATCAGAGGTCCTGACCTGCTTTGGGTTCTCCAAAAAGGCAGATGCCTGCTGGTGATCTGCAGGAGGATGTGTACAGCTGACCCAGGACTAGGCTCCTTTGCCTTGCTGGTCAGGGAGTTTGGAGAGATGATGGAACAGCAGAAGGTTTAAGACAAGCGAAGAAGACATGGGCTTAAGCTGTCAGGAAGTGGGAAAAGGTGCGTTTCTCCAATAAGAGCTCAATTCTGAACTCCGTTTTAAAACTTTAAGATTTTTTCAGTTCTAATTTTTTCAAGTGTTCGAGGAGTAGAGGCAGGGCTGCCCCCCAAGGTAGGACAAGCAGAGGTCACCTCAGCAATCCCAGTCCCACAGGCTCTGAGCAGGGAGGCTCAGATCACTGGTAGTGAGCCCTGTCAGCAGCTCCAGACAAGGCAAGGGTGTGAATTTGGTCCCAGTGCTACCCATGAGCAGCAGGAGACAGGACTGAAGACAGGTGCATCTTAGCAAAGGACTGAAGGCATAGGCCTGAGGTCAAAGGAAGCCCTGGGACCAGTGTGTGGGTGCAGTTCCCAGGTGAGGCTAGTCAGAGCAATTGTGAACCATCAGTGCACTGCGGAGTGGCCACAAATCCTCAACAGAGTTTTTGGAAGAATCATCAGACTTTTGCTGAACTACTCTGCTGCTCTAATCCCTACCCATCACCCGTTTTGTGCTTAACAGGAGGCTTCCTAAAGGCTATTAGTTTTGGTACCACATTTCTGTGAGGCATATGTTAGTCCAGACTTAGTAGCCTAGGTACCTTGATTTGTTTTTACTAAGGTTTACCTTTTACTTTTGTCCAGTGGGTAGTTTGGCCCTATACCAGCAAAAAAAACCCCACCAAAATCTTACAGGCATGCAGAGTGAAGGCAAGATTATCTCATGGTCCCAGTCTGGACTGGATTTGCCCACCCTGTTGAGCACCCGCACTGAGAAGGGTACCAGCAGCAGTAACACCTGCATTTCTCAGCTGGGAAGGCGTACACACATTAAGCTCCCCTTGGGACATGTAGAATGCTTGGACTATTTTTAGGGTCAGGAGGAATCTAGGGAGTTGCAACTGCTCTGTGTGGGGAAGACAAAAGTGACTGATGAGATCAGATGAAAAATTGGTCAAATCCAAGGGTAAGAAGGAAACAGAGAGGATTGATGCACCTGAGCTCTTCAGGCAGGAATCTCTGCTCCAGGTGGTGAGACTGAGAGCTACAGGAGACACAGCCTGAATTGGACTGCTGACAGTGTGTATGCTGCTCTGAAAGCAGAGTGCTTTCATGATGCATACAGCTCTGAAAGCTGGATGCTGAAAAGGAAAGTTCAGTCTGAATTAGGTCTCCAGGTCAGACTGAGTGCTGGTTTCTCTTGTCATTTGTGCTGACCATCAGACTGTGCAAACTGATTAATTGTGGTGCCATCAAGGCACTATTTGTACCTCCTCAGTGCTCTCAGATATCTGGGTAGCTGGAATTTTTCTGTAATTGAAAAATCCCCTTTTTTTCCTCTTCTTTGCAGTGTGCTATAACTGCAATATCAGGGGCAGCTACTACACTTCATTTGTAATCACTGAGATTATTTATGTGATAATGAAGCTATGCAATTTGAGATTATCTGCACTGGTGCTGACCTTTCTGATAGATTGCTGGAGAAATTGCACAGCTGCTGTTCGTGCTGGTTGATGTCACTCATACAAGGCAGGGCACTGCAAAGTGTTTATAGCCCACATTAAGACAATTTTTTTAGAGTAGACAGCCACAATCCCAGAGGTTGCCTTGCCTGCACAATCTGTAACAGCTGTTTGCTGCTTGAGCCATGAGGGTGTCAAGAAATGCAAGAAGATTCTTGATGGTATCAAAGACACTGAGAGGTGGAAATGTGCCCTCATCTGATAAGACTAAAAACTATTAATTTTGATTTACCTTAATTGAAATACATCTGGGGACATGTGAAGTAGCATTTTAATATATAGGCTTACCCAAAGGGGAAACGGACCCTTCAGGCAGATTGCACTTAGTGGTTGGCCAAGTAAAAAGGCCATTGCTGTTTTCAGCATTGAATTTCTTATCTGGTTTTACTGCTGTCTCAGGTTTCTATCTAGATTGATAGGAGCATGGGAATCCTCGCAGGATCTGACAGGTCAAAGCTGAGCGCTTCTGCAAGTTGAAATTTTTCTGTCAAATATTGAATAGTCTTTAACTTGTATGACTTCAAAGTAAATCATCTGAGTGAGCTTTGAGGTTGTGCATGATAGATGTGTCCTCAGCACAAGAAGGACATGAAGCTGTTGGAGCCAGTCCAGAGGAGGCCACGGAGATGCTCCAAGGGCTGGAGCCCCTCTGCTCTGGAGCCAGGCTGGGAGAGCTGGGGGTGCTCACCTGGAGAAGAGGAGGCTCCAGGGAGATCTTAGAGCCCCTTCCCGTGCCTAAAGGGGCTCCAGGAGAGCTGGAGAAGGACTTGGGACAAGGGCCTGGAGGGACAGGACAAAGGCTTTCCATTGCCACAGAGCAGGAATAGATGGGATACTGGGAAAAAATTCTTGGCTATGAGGAAGTGGTGCTTTATGAACATGATGTAAGAAACGAGATCCACAAGCTGAAAGAGTTCTCTGTAGGTCATATTTGGAGCCCTGGCACAGGTTGCCCAGAGAAGCTGTGGCTGCCCCATCTCTGGAAGTGTCCAAGGCCAGGTTGGACGGGGCTTGGAGCAACCTGGGATTGTGGAAGGTGTCCCTGCCCAATGCAGGGGGTTGAAACAAGGGTCTTTAAGGTCCCTTCCAACCCAAACCATTCCATGATTCTGTGATACGGGGAATAACACATGCTGTTTTCTTTACTCTGTGTGTTCCCTGATTCAGCCAATGGTGAACAGATGGAATGTCCTCTCAGGGTTTTGATTGCAACAGTCTGGGATGCTCAGTATTTCAAAGAGAAATGTGTGAGCTTAAATGTTGCCAAGTAACAAGATTCCTTCTGGTTTTTTTGCTTCCAACAACAGCCCAACACAGGGGATTGTGAACAAAGCATTTGGCATCAACACAGACTCCTTGTACCATGAACTTTCCACAGCGGGCTCTGAGGTCATTGGAGATGTTGATGAAGGAGCAGATCTGCTAGGTAAAACCTTGTTAGAACCATTCTGTTTTCTCTGGTACAATGGCACTTCTAGAGACATTTAAATTCTCTTTTTCTTTCAGAACTTGGATGTTTAGCTTTTTTAAGAATGCATGGAAATTGAGATACATGTGACAGAAGCATGTATCTGCAGTACAGTAATGATTATTTAGAAAATAATCTCAGCTGTTAGGTAACTTTTATTTGGGTCGTCTTTATGTGCATAAGTTATTTTTCTACAGGATTCTCCCACACAAATAATTTGAAGACAAAATTTGCTACTTCTGCTTCTGGCCCAAAATTCCTCCCCCAGTAATTTTATACTCGGAATAAAGAGTTCCTTTGAAATTTGTGAGAAAGTAACTCATTTAGTTAAGTTTTTGATGTTTAAATGATGTGGAAATATTATGGTCTGTAATACAGTATGTACTGTTTTACAGTCAGCCTAAGAGATGTAGTAATTCACTTTTTAGGCTGGTTTTGAAGTTGTTTGTAGTACCTGCAGCCAGGCTGTGTTCTGTGTTCCTGGCTGGGATTCTGCAGCAGTCAGAGAAGCAGCTTTGCCTCAGGGAGCACTCTGAGCCCTCTCAGTACTTTTTTGTATTGGTTTCTTGATATCTAGATCTTGATTATTTGACAGAATTTAAGCATGTTCTTAATTCCTGCTGTTTTCCTGCATCAGGACAGTACATGTGGTCTTTGAATACTCAGGTGACACAGGCAGCTGATAGAGTTTGTAACAGTGTAGCTCATTTTCCATGTTACTGCTTGCTTTGAGGAGCCTTAGGACACATGAGGACTCCAGCAACAATGCGTTATGTGTACTTAGTGGCAAGAGATCTGATTTGAAAGTGAACATTTCCTTTCTGGAAATTACCAGTATAGAGCTGCTTATGGATAATCGTGTAGGTTTGGTTCTCTATATGTGTCCAGAACAGAATGAGCTGAAGCATGTCACGCAGACTTGAAGCAGCTCACCTTTCCCCAAATTAGGAAGGTATTTGTATCAGCTTTGATACGTCTTGTATCAGGGCCCTCAAAAAGCATATGTTTCTGCAGGAGGGATATATTTTGCCCTATTAACCAAAAACTTAACCTTGAGGCTGTGGACTGAAAACTGGAAAGGAGTTAATACAATACTTCTTGTTTGATGAAAGACAAGTATCTGTGAAATTGTGCTATTGTAGCCAATAGTGTGACTGGAATTAAGAACAAGAACCCAACCATTGTCAGAATGCTCGCAATAGCTTTTTGATATGGGTAGGTTTGGGTTGGGTTTTTTTAAATCACGCGAGCCCTGCAGCATGCAAGTGAGCCCTCGTGCCATTGCCTAAAGTATAAAATCATTTATTGTTTCACCTTCAACTCAAGATTGCCAGAAGAAGAAAATCTGCAGAAGACTCCGGATGAACACACAGGCTTTCTCTGCCTGCAGTGGGAGCCAATCTGTGCAAATATTTACAAAACTAAGAATTTTGAAGGAAAAGCAAGATTTCCAGGTTTGAGAATCCCCTGGATGCTGGTAGCCATTTGGAGGAGTGCTGGGGCTCCTGCTTAAGGGGAAGCTTGACAGTAGGAACTACATGTGATGGTTAAAGATGTGGAATGAATTTTGGTTAGCCAGCTCCATACATTATCAGGAGCTCTCTTCCTAGCAGAATCAAAGCACTAACACCATGGATAATCTTGCCATTGACTGTTTATTGCATCTTGGTCCTCGGGTGCTTCCTTATCAAGGAGTGTTTAGGTTGATTCTGCGGCTCTGTCTGCTAATCACTGTGCCAACTGCTGCTTTCCTTCTCCCCTCAAAATGGCTGGGGTGTCTGTCAGGTATTATTGGCTTGAAAGAGTTACTATTCTGGAAAATTTCTTGCTTGGTGTATGAACGGCTTCAGACAGTGTGCTTCCCACTTTACTGCCTTCTGGAAATCAACTTCCTTTTGGGATTACCCTGTAGCCTGACCCAGTGATCAGCAAGAAATGCAGACTGTTGTTTTCAAAGGGCCAAAGCTTTTTGTTGCCCAGATCTTGCATGGTTGTTCACTACAGCATCGGATGAAGTCAAAGGTGCTTCACCTCTTCCTGCTATAAGGCTGCCCAAAGACTTTGGTGCGGTGAGATGTCTGTTGTTTGGCAGTTACCACTTGCAATAAAAATGTACAAAGACACTGCTGAACAGTTCCCATGTAAGCATGGGCCCTGAAGATCACAGTGTAGTTTCTGAAGACTGCAGTGTGGCTTAGGAGGAGGACATTTCTGTGCTGGAACCGTTTTCTGGCCTAAGCACAGCAGCAGAACCGTTGCAGCTGATCCCATGGTGGGCCAGCAAAATAGGAAGGCTGGTTCCTTTTCAAACCTGGGAGATGGACTGTGATGAAATCAGGTAGTTCTGTGCCTTTTTTTTGTGATAAATATGGATCTAATTAATCCTTTGGTTGAGTTCTGGCTACTGACTCTGGCACATAAGAGTGTTTTTAGAATGAACACACACATTGCTGGTTGTACAAAGGGAGGAAGCACAACGAGATCTCAGGGGTCATGTCTCTCAACAAGAAATGAGACTGGTACTTTTTTTTGGCTTTGCACAATAAAAAGCACAAAAGAAAGTCTGGTAAAGATAGGAGCAAAGGGCTAGATCTTAGGGCTGACAAAAATCTGTCAACATAGTCCAAAATTTTGCCTTTTTTGTTAGGTAGAATGTTCTCTCTTTGTGCTGTATCTTTGAGTCTGAAGAGACGCAGAGGAAATGGTGCTTTATGAACGTGATGTAAGAAACAAGATCCACAAGCTGAAAGAGTTCTCTCTAGGTCATACTTGGAGCTCACTTCTTTCTGTAAATCATATTAATGAATGACTCTAAGCTCACTTAAGCAAAGACTTATTACTTCTTCCAGTCTCTCAAAACCTGGCAATCTGTAAAGAATACTCTCTTTTTTTTTGGTCTCAGTTTCTTAAAGAAAGAGAAATCTCATTAAAGAGGACCTTAAAAACATGGCTTATAGAAATTACCCTTGAGCAGTGGCTGGCAGGCAAGTCTGATTCTGGAACGGAAAATCCCATTTATTTCTGGTACAAAATTGGCATTCTTCATGTTTTATTATTTTAAATAAAACATTTGGGTTTCCCCTCACCTCTAATACTGCTTTACATACATGGATTTGTATAGGAAGTATTCTGGAGAAAAATGTGGCGTGAGAACAATTATTTACTAATGGGAATTGCGGACCAAATTCCCTTATTTCTCCTACAGACTTCGGAGCACTAGTTGGCTGTTTTCCTGCATATTCACTTGTTAATCACAGGTGATCCTGGGTAGGCTCCTGTACTCACATCTCCCCTTTTCTCAGCTCCCTCTTCTACCAGATCCCCCCCTTCCTGCTCTTCCCTATCCCAAGTGTTTCCAGACGTAAACGATCACTAGCAGTTTGGTTGTACTCAGTGGACAGGTCGTCTTACTGAGGGTGGTGAGCAGATTGCCCAGAGAAGCTGTGGCTGCCCCATCCCTGGAAGTGTTCAAGGCCAGGTTGGATGGGGCTTGGAGCAATCTGAGATCGTGGGAAGTGTCCCTGCCCGTGGCAGGGGGTGGAACTAGATAATCATTCCAACCCAAACCATTCTGTCATTCTGTGATTCAGGTATAGGATAACCAGCTATATTTGCTTTAGAAATTAAACAGCAGGGGGTCTGTGGTGAAGACAGAAATGCAGCCTTATTAGCGGTAAGTTTATATACAGTGTTGTGTACAGAAGTTGAAATGGGATTATCAAACTAAGTCCCAGCGTTACACTGTACAAAAAAAAGGTTTAAATGCGACCAGTTGTCTTTTGCAAGCTGAAGTGTCACTGGAGAGCACAGTTATTGTCAGAGAATCCAGCTGTTAAAATCACAAGGGGAGGGGAAATGAGAGGTAGTGGGAATGAGCTGTTCTGCATTTAGTGGTACATGACTAAATAAAGACAAAATAAAGGTTTACCCAGTCCAGGAAGATCTGATTGCCTCAGATCCACGTCTGGAAATCTGGGGGTAGCTGAGGTGTGTGGTTGCAGTTGTACCACAGGTTACCTTTCCTTGTTTTTTTTTTTCTGTCCTATATGTAGAGTAATGCCATCAACAGCTATGGCAGGTCCTGTCCTTACTATTTCATGCCTTTTGACATTGAAATGGCTGAATCATTGTTAATTTTTTTTGAACAAAATTTTGATTTTGTTGGTTTCAGTCACTGATTGATCCTTTTTCACTTCCTTTTTCCCTTGTCTCTCTGTGCTTCGCTGGACATGGCGCATAGGGGAGTTCTCAGGTGTGTATCTCCTGCTCAGTTCTCCTTGTTTCTTTTTTTCTCGTTGAGGTCGGATGATGTGGTATACACGTGTGATACTCCCCTGCTCTTGTCCAAACACGGTTGGCTTTGCAGACTTCTCCCACCTCGCCTTGCTTGGTTGCCTCACACTGGTGGGTCCCTGCAGCAGGAGGTCCCTGCTCTGCTCACGCTCCTGCTGCCTTTCAACCTGCTTTCTCTTGCGTGGCTGTGGGCCGGTTTGCTCCACAGTGTCACACTGGCCTGTCACTCGAGGTCTTGGGGCTCAAAGGGCTTTTTTTCTGCCAGGAAGGGTACTTGTAGCAGAGGTCAGGTGGGCACAGACAGAGTGAAGGTCCCACTGTCCTCTCCATGGCCTGTGCTATGAGGAGTCCCTCCATATGCCAGTGGCTGTGGGGGGTTACCTGGTGCGAACCAACCCTCTTCGGGTATTGCGGTAGTGAAATTAAAGACACTTTCGTGATGGGTTAGAGTGGCAAAGCCTCTGTCTTTGGTGGAAACTTTGCCTTTCTGGCAGGAGTTGGGTGATGGCTCTGTCCTTTGTTGGGGGAAGCTCCTTGCTGCCCTAGGGCCATGCTCTGCCGTCAGGTTTGCACCTGCTTGTAAAATACACTTGGGCCCTGATGCAATTTCAGTTGAAGTCAAGGGGATCTCTCTTGATCACAGTGCAAACTGGGTGAAGTTTGCCCAGTAGTAAAGGTGGTGACCTGGCAGCTGCGATGTGATGCGCCGTGTGATGTGCCAACAAGCTCTGCCACGTCCCTGTGCCCAGCACTGCTCAGTGGGGGCTCTGTGATGATTCCTCACTGTTCAGTGGGGGCTCTGTGAGAAAGGGATGGCATCACCTCTTCTTTTCATTCAAACTGGTTTTACTGTAAGCCACATATTTTGTGGACATTCCTCAGAAAACCTCCCACTGAAGTTGGGTTGGAGTTTGTTGCAGTGTGGAGGTGGATTTGGGCCTTTTTAGGCCACATGAGAGCTTTGGTACTCACCCCCACTTTTGACTTTCTCCCCCTGCTACTGTCCTTCCCTTACCCTGTTCATAATGTCTGTTGACCTGCCTTTGTTGTGGTGATGGGAAACTCAAGAATGTATCATACAGGGAAAATGAATAAGATGAAAGAAGCAGATGAGGTCATCTCAAGCTTATCCTGACATCTGGACAAGGGGCGATGGTTTTAAACAAAAAGAGGGGAGGTTTAGGTTAGACATAAGAAAAATTTCTTTTGCTGCTAGGGTGATGAGGCCCTGGCACAGATTACCCAGAGAAGCTGTGGCTGCTTCATCCCTGGGAGTGTTCAAAGCCAGGTTGGATGGGGCTTGGAGAAACACGGTCTGGTGGGAGGTGTCCCTGCCCATAGCAGGGGGCTGGAACTGGATGTGTTTTAAAGGTCTCTTTCAACCCGTACCGTTCTGTGACACTCCAAGGTGAAGTCCCTGTTAGGTCAGGCTGCAGCAGAACAAGATAACTTTCTACCAAGCATCACATGTGCTGGCACCACACACTGTACATGTGCTGATGAGCTGCTCTGTTTGCTGTTTACAGACTGGTACTTAATTGCTGCTTTTTTTCTCTTCCTTTCTTCCCCTTTGTCCCCATCTCCTTCTGTTCCCTTTCTCGTATGGGATGGCTCTCATAGTACGGGATGATTTCTTTGGTAAGGCGAAGGCCTTTTTAATTTTTTTTTTTTCTTTTCTTTTCTTTTTTTTAATGTGCATTTTTTTCTGCATTCCTTCCATTCATTCATCATCTGTCCATATGTCTTGCATCACCTTGGTTTGGTTTTTTGTGGTGGTGGTGGCAGCACCTCTCCAAGCAGGATGCAGCTGCTCTGTAGAGGTGGTTTGGGGATTCTCCTCTATTTCATTGTAGTTTATTATCTGCTTTGATGCTTCACACTGTTTGCCTGGCTGTGGGAGGAAGATGGTGTAGGATGAGCTCTGTTGGACAGGGCTCTGCCCAGACCTCTCCTCCCTTTGCTCCATGCCCCAGAGGGTTGAAGAGGTCTCTTTATGGTCTCTCCACTCACACTGAAAGTTTTCTTCCCATGAGCAGAGCTGTCCCATTACAGCCTGTGCAAGATGATCTCATAGTGCCGTTCCGTGGCTCTGGGAGGCTTCATCCTGTTCTTTATTGCCAGAGATGTGGTTAAGGCATTGGGCTGTCACTGCATCACACACAAGTAAGGTAGAAGCTGTGGTGAAGGATACTGACGGAATGCTGTGTGGCCTTTAGTTCTGGCATGATAGCTCACCCTCTTCCCCAGAATTCCTTTCTCTCCCAAAAACAGCTGCAGAGAGGGATGTATGACTCAACAATATGAAGGAAAAAGATTTAATCCAAGAAAGATGGGGATGAGCTTTTCCCTGGATGTTCCTCAGCACCTTTAATGTCCTTGTGCCAATTTAATGCCCTACAGGCTAAATATTCGATTATTTGTAAAATCACTAAAAATGAGCAAGAAAATAATTTAATAAACAGAAGACTTCTGAGTCTTCTGACCTGCACATGGCATGTCACAAAAGAAAAGGGCTACAGATCCTTCACCTTACCAACCCAAAATACTTTTTGCACTGCAGTTAGTGTTTCCCACTTTTGTGCTGTTGGAATATTCTCTGACACACGTTGCCTGAAACATCAAAGTGATTAATTATCTGTCACTAATTTTTCAAAAGTTCTTTGAAAATGCTGCTTCTTACTCATTCTTGCTGGGAATTTGCTTTTGTCATCATAAATTCATCCCGTTTAACTGTGGGAAGAGGATCTGTATGTTGGAGTGTTGTGGTGTGTTCTCACTTCTCATGTGCTGCCATGTTCCTCTAACTTCCATTTAATTCAAGTTTGTGTTGTTTTAATTTTCTTGCAAATGCTAATTAATCAGCAAATGACGTGTCATGAAAACTGTTGATGTCTTTGCTGTGAAGGAAGAGAGAGTTCAGAGGGCAGGACAAATGCTGATGGTGGGGAGACTTCTTCATGCTCTGGGACCTGTGGTGAGATATGAGCTGCACCTCTCAGCACTGTCCTCCAACAGGAGAGGCCTGTCTGCCTTCAGCTCTCAGGTGGCCTCTGTTCCCCACTATAAGACAGAGGCTGGCCTTGGGACTCAGCAAGTCCCTGGCAGCAGGAAACAACCCAGATGTACTTTTGGTCCCGAAATTTCATCGGTTTTATGAAATACTGAATTCAGCCTTCACTCTTAGCCCCAGATGTGTCAATGTTCCTGTAAACCAGTCTGCAGATTGCAGCTGTACGTGGATGCCCAAGTGCAAGTGCAGAGTGTGTGCTGTAGGTGTTGAGTGTGGGTCTGAAGTGGCGGAACTGAGACTTCACATTTTAAACATCTGTGAGAAAGCTGTTAAGCTAGATAGAACAAGGGACAATCTGCAGTATTGTTAAAGTTGCTCTAGTAGAAGGTCGATAATGGGAAGCCTTTCATGTGCATGAAACTCGTCACAACCATGATCCCAAATCATGCAAACAGAAAATTCGGCTTATACTAAGAAAGGAAGAAAATCACTAGTGTGCAGATCAGGACAGGAACTTGGACAGTGTGCTGCTACCCTTGTGAAAAACCCATTAACTCTACCTTCTTTCTGTGTGAGGAATGATAAAAAATGTTTGCAATAGCTCATGGCTGAACCAGGAGTTACTGCCTTGACTTCCCTGATTGGTATTAGTGAAGCTCTCCCCTCTGTCCCTCTCAAAGAGGTCTGTGAAGGTTGGGATGAGAAGCTAGGTCTGAATTTGGATTCTCTACAGGACACATGGGTGTCTTTGCTGGTGGTGTTTGGTCATTCAGCTAGAGACACTCCACTCTCCACACAGGACACAGGAATCTAGGGAAGCCTAACAAAAGTGATTTCTTTTTCTCGAGCATGAGTTAGGCAGTGCCACAAAAGCTGCATGTTTCTAGGAGAGCAGGTGAAAACTGCTTGGCCTTTCTTTTCAGGAATGGGCAAAGAAGTGGGCAATCTGCTGTTGGAGAACTCGCAGCTGCTGGAGACCAAGTAAGGAACTGTCGCATGCTCTGACCTACCTGCTTGGTTATAAATGAGATGTCACCTTGGAGCAGGTCTTGGCCAGAACTCCTGCCTCACTTGTTTATCTAATTGAATGTCCTTAATACTTGTTCCTTCACTTGTAGAAGAAGATTTGCTCTCCTGAGCTGTTTCCTAACTGTTTCCTTTCTGCAGGCACTTGAGTAAAACCTCTGGGCATGTGCTGGGAGGGCCTGATGCCATCTGAGATCAATTGCAATCTTTAAATTAACTTCAGTGGGAATCCATGTGTTGGTCTGAGCTTCTGTGAGGATGTTGCTGATAATAAGGTTTTATTGGCAAGGTTTGTTATTAGGAAAGAAACTGTTGTCACTATTGAGTTCTCAAATATTTCGTAGTTGATAGGGGAGAAGCAGACAATGTAGTGGAGTTGGGTTTTGAGAAAAGCTGGCAAACCAGCTATTAAAGCTGAGAAGCTGGGAAGGGGAAGGCAGAGTACTCCCAGGGAGAGCTGGAGAACCTACTGTGATGGGAAGCTGCTGATTTTATAATTTTAAGATGTTTTGGAGCTGATTGGAAATGCGTATTTCTATTGCCGTCATCTGCAATTACCCACAATTGCAGATGACAGCAGTTCTGAAAGGTGTGTTTCAGACTTCTGTTCTGTCAAGAATAGATAGGTTGCTCTACACCTGCCTTCTACAGTGTTCTGCCATCTTCCAAAGGAGAGGTTGGTTTGTTAGTCAGGATACAGGAACGGACAAACCTCATCCTGAACAATTGTGGTGATCTCTCTGTTCTTCTGCAGCTCCATCTTCCCAAAGTTTAATTTCCCGTGAGTCATAGCTGGACTGAATTGTTAAACACACTTGTTTCAACTCCCCTTGTAGTGTCTGTGACTTCAGTTAAAGGTCTCTTTTATGGACAGCTGCTGGTTTTGGGCATTTTTGCTTATTGTCGCTTTCACACCTTTAAGAAATGCTTTGAACGTTGTGAAGAATGATTTGATTGCCAAGGTGGACCAGCTGTCTGGGGAGCAGGAAGTGCTGAAGGGAGAACTGGAAGCAACAAAGCAGGCCAAAGCCAAAATAGAAACCAGAGTCAAGGAGCTGGAGGAGGAGCTAAAGAGGTGAGTGATTACCCCTCTGCCCCAAGGAGCTGGGAGTGAAGAGTGGTAAACCCACCTCATCTGTTTGTTTTACTGTTTCACTCACGGGATTAGCATTGGCATTCAAAGGTACCTTAGAGAGCACAACGAGGCAGGATTAGGATTCTGCAGCAGCAACTCCAAACCTAGGCTCCCTGGAGTGAAGCATCAAGGGTTTAAATTTGCAATTAAAAGCCAACCAACCAACAACAGCAACAACCAAAACCACCCAAAGAAAGAGAATTTCAAAACCAATAGTTTTGAAGGAAACTGCCAAGAGCTTGATCCTCCTGGCAGCCAGGATAGCTCTGAGAGAAGTGAATGCCCATTCATTTACTGAAAGAGCTCATACGGAGTTGCACAAGCAGTATTTAAATGCCTGTATTGGTAATTGTTTCATTGCTCGTGTTAAGAGTGAGAAGAGGCAGAAGAGATTCTGAAGTCCAGTACAGGAAGATGCCACTTTTTATCTTCCTCTCAAACTAGAGGAACTAAAGCCCGACTGCCCAGCAAAGCCCGGGATGGTTTTATATCCATACGCACAAAGCTGCCTCCTGGAGCTCAGAGTGGAACAGTTCCATTGTGGCTGGGTGTGCATGACTGCAGGAGCTCAGGGCAGAGGACAGGGTTTGTTCTCCAGCTGGAATCTAGAAGGTTCTGTAGTCTGAGCTCAGAATCACCAAGAATAACACAGACTGGTTTCTTTATTGTTCAGAATGTCTGAAATGAAAGTAGTCTTGTAAGCAGAGAGATTTTTTTTAATGCCTTTTGTAATGCCTCATAAAGTAGGAGTTCAAAGGATTGAAAGCACTCACTTAAATACTTTCAATATTTTTTGTCAGGGTTTGGTGTTCTTTACCATTTTGGCAAACTGTTCTTCACATTAGGGGCTTTTTTCACTGTATGGAATCACAAGTAATCAGAGAATCTTACTGAAACCAGAAGTAGCCCAGAAGAAGTATTTAAGCCAGCATCTTCCCTGTTGAAAATGGCTCAGTTCTCATCAAATATTTGAATGTAGATGCTGGTTCAGAAGTAGAAACTGGGTGGATTCTTGCAGTGGTCAGTATTTTGGTGCTCACAACAAATGTTTGAAAAAAGTGGGGTGAGGTCGGGGAAACTGTTCAGAGTAATGTGCTGCTAGAGGGAGGGAAAATGCCAGAGAGGCATCTCAGAATTTGTACACTTGGTACACATGGTTTGAGATGTGATGTATGCAGCCAGATGGATGTGATGTGTGCATGTGATGGATGTAGCTGGACTTCCCATAGCTGGTCCTCTTCCCAAAGCCAGCCATGGTGTCATTTGCTGTTTTGATCCCTTTTTCCTGTTTCCTAGAGTGAAATCTGAAGCGATTGTTGCCCGACGAGAGCCCAAAGAGGAGGTGGAGGATGTAAGCAGCTATCTCTGTACAGAATTGGTATATGACATTACTAAAATGCCTGCGGGGAAAGGGGGTTGATTTACTTACCTATATTGCTTAATGTATACAAGTCCTGAGATGCAGATTGATGAGCCTCTGTTAGCAATGAGGGCAAGGCTGGTGAATGGGTTGTGGCTGATGAGCGTGAAATCCCTTCATACAACTTTCAAACCAGAATCTGGCACAGAGGAGCAGCCGACCCAGTGGCAGTACCACTGTGCCGGATGTAGTTTCTGCAGCCAGGTGCTAGAGCACTGCCCTGCTCAACACCATCCTAATTTAGAATTAAAGTTTAGTGTGCAGTGAGGATTCTCTCAGGGTGTTAGGACTGTCAATCTTCTCCAGAAGAAAGAGCCTCTCCCCACCTTGGCAGTGAAGATGTAGCTGTGAGGACATCATGCAGTGAAATCCAGCTTACACAGCCAGCTTTGCAACAGTGACTACCACCAAGTCTTAGTGCTGCGTTTTTCTTGTTAATTCTTTTTCATAAGCTAGTACTGCCTGTTACAGGGTACAGGCAGAGAAGGCTCATGGGCTGTTCTTCTAGGACAGCTCTTGAAACTGTTTTGGCTGGGATAGAGGCTTTTCAACAAAGACTAACTGTAGCTGAAAAAAAGAAAAGGCAAATCAAGCAGTTACGAGGTTTTCCTTGTAAATGTCCCTGCTAGGACAGGGAATTCAATACATTGCTTGTCAGTGTTAACTGTTTTCTTTCTTACATGAGGTACCAGAGCAGGTTCAGTTTTAGCCTAAATCTCTTGACTTATTTGGAGTGAACTTGGTCTGTTGAGAATTTAGGTAGATGGGAATATTTTCAAGTTGTGCTCTTGAGCTGCTGAAGAGAGTTGGATTTTTCTTCAGCTGAACTGACAGGAGGTCTGGTTCTTCTTTTAATTTAAAAAATAATTGATAAATTCATTTTTGTTCATACAGTTCTTGTTTTGACTAGTCATACAAACTTGATTCAAAGTCCAGGGAGGCTAGAGAGGGCCTTGGTTAATTTGTGCTATTCCAGCTCTCAGCAGCACTTACCAGCCAGGCTGAGCTTGGGAATTGCCACAGTCTAGCACAACCCCGTACCACCTCCTAGTAATGAGTTCCCGACATCCTTGCAGTCTTTATTTTGGGCAGATATTTTCTGCAACTTAATCATGTTATTCTCATTTTCCATTCTTTAAAAGAGACAAAGATTTTCACTCCTGTTGTTCCCAACCCAAAGCTGCCTGTGCCCTCATTGGAAGCTCAAGTTGTGTCACCAAAGAGGAAAAGGTGTTTCCTTAGTTTCCTGTATCCTATCTTTATCCACCTGTACTAACAGAATATTTCCTTCCAGTCCTCCTGAGGGGGCAGATGGCATTATGTGGTGCTCCCTGCTGCTTGTGACTGGCTTTGCTACTGAATTAA
Source organism: Rhagologus leucostigma (assembly GCA_013397725.1). Taxonomy (NCBI): domain Eukaryota; kingdom Metazoa; phylum Chordata; class Aves; order Passeriformes; genus Rhagologus; species Rhagologus leucostigma. Next base: position 73,157 of record VZTD01001252.1, on the reverse strand, counting down.
AACTGGTTTCCAAATTTCTGGACCAACGGACCACTGTCAATTCTTACCATTGCTTGCAGTCTATCAAAGCACCTTGCTGGCAATAGTCCCACACTGGGGGGTGTGTGTGTGTGAGGGCTGTGTGTTCAAGTTGGTGGTGATTCTCATTCTAATTTCCATGGGTTTGCCAAATACCTAGAGGTCCATGGGCCATAGTTTGGAGATCACTGTCTGAATTAGTTTCTTATATGGGGAAATGGGGGGGAAATCAAGCAGGACAGGAGAAGAACTAACAAATATGTGTCTGTCCCCTGACTTGCCCAGTACTAACCTCAATCCCATTCCATCTTTTGTTGGCTGAAGCAGTGCTCCTCCCCTCTGCAGGACAACATTCCCATTGCCCAGCGCCGGCGCTTCACCCGCGTGGAGATGGCCCGGGTCCTGATGGAGCGCAACCAGTACAAGGAGAGGCTGATGGAGCTCCAGGAGGCTGTCAGGTGGACAGAGATGATCAGGTGAGGCTGGGTGTAGGGTAACATCCCTGTTTAGGACAGAACCTGGTCATGTTTTACCTTGTGGTCAATGCAACCCCCACCAACATAGGGTTCAGAAGTACTGGGAGTTTTCCGGACTGTAGATGCTTCTCTCCTAATACCAATTCTTTCTCTCTTGTTCCTGAACCTGGGCTGCAAATCTCATGTTGCCACTGTTAGTTGGAGACACTGGACAGTTGTTTGTCTTGCTTGTTTCTTGTGTGCTTATTTAGTTGGGAGAAGCTCTGGGGAGGAGTGTTGCTTCTGATTGATGAGTTCTAAAGGCTATGGCTTGAAGTGACTCCAGTGCTGGGGTCTGTAGTTCCCACACTGTCTGTGGCAGACAGTGTTACAGAGAGTTGATAAAACTTGGCATTAAACAGACTTACTTGCCTTTCACGTCAGTGTTGATACTTAAAGTGGTTGGGTGTGCTTGCATTGAAGACCAGTGCTTGTCCCTTTCCCTGGTGTCTTTTGAAACATGTTAGAATGATTTCTGACTTTTGACATGGCTTCCTTGATGGAAATGACCTGATGCTTGGCAGAAATGCAGAAATTAACTTGGTTCTGCTGTGTTTGTCCATAGAGCTTCCCGTGAGCACCCATCCGTCCAGGAGAAGAAGAAATCCACCATTTGGCAGTTGTAAGTTCTTTGGTGGTTTGTGCAAGATTCAGAAAAGGGGGAGTGTTGCCATTTCTACTTCAGACAGCAACTTAGTGGACCTGACATTAATGTGAGGTAGAGGTGTTGTTGGCTTAACCCTTTTGCCTTCAAGGGCTTCCTTTGTCCTTAGTGAAATTAAAATCAGATCTGATCATGCACATTGATTTTGTTTTACAAGCTGAAAAAGTTTATGAGCGTCCTGGAAGAGAAACATTCATACACTCACAGTCAGTTGTAATAAAGGGCTGTTTTCAGAAGGTACCTATTTCTGGAAGCTAAAAACACCTTATGGCAGTCAAACCAAGGATGTAGCTCTGGGTTTGAAGTAGAGCAGTTTTTGTGATGGGCTTACAACCTTTGATCCCATACCTCTTGCTTCCCCTTTTGTGTATCTATGGTGCCTGTCTCCCCAGCCACCTTTTCTCTTACTTTTTGGCCTTTTTCTGTCCCTAGCTTCAGCCGTCTGTTCAGCTCTTCCTCCAGTCCTCCCCCAGCAAAGAGGACCTACCCTTCTGTGAATATCCACTACAAGTCTCCCACCACGGCGGGGTTCAGCCAGCGGCGCAGCCACACCATGTGCCAGATCTCCTCCAGCAGCCGCACCCTCGAGTTCTTCCCTGACGAGTGAGTTGTGGGGCTGGGTGCCCAGCCAGTCCCTGCTGCAGCTCTCCCAAAGAGCAGCAGTGTTTAAAATAAGCTGTTTTCCACTTTAGAAACAGTCTGTGTGGTTAGTATTTCTCTTTTCTGTGTGGTTTATCTCCCTGAGCTTTCACTCATCAGTTACTATATGGATGGGTTCAACAAACCTTGTCCTCCCAAACATACAGTAGCCATGGCTTTCCAGGCCATGATGGATCATCTCAGCAGGGACCACTGGAGCTCGAGGTGGCCCCACTCTAGTTCTGCACTTATATTTGCAGACTGGGATGGAATGAAAGAGGGTTTTTCTCGTGGAATATGATGGCAGCATCAGGACAAAGAGATGGAATGTCTGCACAACCCTTTTGACAAGGAGTTTAAGTGAAGATAAAAGTTCTCTCCACAGCACATTTAAGTTCCAGTACTTGATTTTAATCTTAACCATGCTGAAATTGAGCCTCTGGGTATAGCTAGTCTTACCCCAGTTCTTTGTGTCCCTGACATGAAGGGAGAAAACTCTTCTGTGCTTAACATGACTTCACAACATGTTCTGCCATTGCAAAGGTTGTGTGGTTTCACATGGGGTGTGTTTTTATGGAAGGACTTTGGAGAATGCGGTGGTAAAGTAGGATAACTTCTACAATAAAAAGGATTTGTTGAAAAGACACTGGATCTTGTAGAAGGATAAATTTAAACTTTATAGATACCTGCTGTATTATTCCCTCTTTTTTTCTGATGACATGTCACAGTCATGCTGTGGTGTCTGAGTGCTTCCCAGCAGTGCATTACATAATGGGGCTGCCCACAGGATTTAATTTTTCTGCTGATGCTTTGTTCCTCAGAATGATACTTTAAAAACCTATTGAGAGCTGGAGCTGACAAACAGCATTTGTTTATATTAAAACATGTCTAAAAGCTCACAGATCAATTTTTGGTTTAAGCTTTGCCAGTGCAAAGCTGGAGTTGTTCTGTTGGAACCAGCAGTTAGTGCATGTTTTCCTTGTCAGCAGAGAAAGCTTAAAAATGGACAGAAAAATCCATAGTTGACTATAATGAGGAGAGAAAACTCAAAATGCCTTCCTGATGGAGACGTTAGATTAGTAGATTGCAACAGCTCAGCAAAAATTGGTGTGATCTCCTAGATCTGTAGGTTTTAGAGAAGGCTTATTCCCTGCTTCTGAAAGGCTCTTGGAACGTCGTAAGTGGTGATGACAATGACTTGGTTTGCCACATCGCTCAGGCAACAGATCAGAACTGCCTGTGTCTGCTTCTCAACAGAGTTTTTTTGTCTCTGATTGCCTACATCTGTTTTCACAGCTGGATTTGGTTTGCTCTGTGTGCCCTCCCCTGTTCTGGCCACATTCCCTTCACCCTCAGCTCCTCTCTTTAACCATCAGTCGGGAGGTGACACTGTGCTTCTCTCCTCAGTGACTGCACGTCCTCGGCACGCCGTGAGCAGAAGCGGGAGCAGTACCGGCAGGTCCGGGAGCACGTGCGGAACGATGATGGGCGGTTGCAGGCCTGTGGCTGGAGCCTCCCAGCCAAGTACAAGCAGGTAGGGATCATGCTCTGGACAGGCTGAGGGGGAGGTGACTTTAGTCGTTAACTAAGGACCTTAGTCATTAACTATTTAATTTAGAGGTACTATGTGCATGTTTTGTTTGTATGATAATTGTAGGCACAGACCGAATTAATGTTCTGTGTATCTCCACCAAAGTCAATGAAGGGACATTCCTCTGCATGAAAATACTGAAACTGAAAAGCACCCTAAACCAAAAGGAATTAAACTTCTCCGTCCAGGGTCTAGTTATTTTTTTTTAATTTCCTTTGTTATAATTGGGCTGGAACATTAGTTATTTCACTTATACTCTGAGAACTTTAACAATCGTTTAGTATGAAAAACAAATGCAGTTTGTGCCCACTTCTTCCCATCAGTAACACAAAATCAAATAACATCAGCCTCATTTGTTGGCTTATGATGCGTTTCACTGGTCAGCGACCCCCTGAAAGGGAGGAGCCTGGCAGCATGGCTTGGAAGTTTCAGGCCATAGAACCATAGAATCATTAAAAGTTTGGAAAAGCCCTTTAAGATCATCAAGTCCAACTGTCATCATGGAAGGCAAAGTGTCCTGACTCTTTGCAGGGAGCATCCTTTCTCTATCAGCAGGGCAATGTGTAGCCTCTGTTGGCCATCACTGGGGCAGTGATGATTGTGAGATGGTCTCTTGGGTGCGCTGCTCTTCTCCCCTTAAGGACTCTGATTCACACAAGATGTGATAGGAAGCCTCAGCACCAGCCACCTCTGGTTGGTTCTGCCATACTGATTCCATTTCTCTTGCCATATCCCAGTGTTTGCAGCCTTATACTGTCTTTTTTGTCTTCTCTCCCCCTAGCTGAGTCCCAATGGTGGTCAGGAAGACACTCGCATGAAAAATGTCCCTGTGCCTGTGTATTGTCGCCCACTAGTAGAGAAGGACCCAACTATGAAGGTACGTTGTTTCTGCTTACCATGCAGTCCAGAAAGGGGACATGAAATAAACAAAGAATTTGAGTCACTAAACCTGCAGTTTCTACAACAATCTGTATTCTTTTGACATTAAATATTCCAAATTCTATCTTCCACTTCCTTTTTTTGAACGGTGGTTTGTAGTCAATGTAGGAAAAAGTATTTTAGGACACAATTCTCAGCTGGTTCTGGTTGCTAGGTCCCCTGCTGCTCTCTGACATCTTTTGCTTTTTTGAGACGATTCATGAACAACAGCAACATTTTATACTTCTAACACTTTTGCTAAGACTCCTCAGGGTGTAATGCAAACCTATATAAAAATTCATGAAAATGAGCAAGTGAAAGTAAAAATGCATTTCATCACTCCTTAGATTCTGCTGTTGACCAGAATTCATTGGTAGCAGGCCAGTATTATCTGGAGTAGATTTTTGTGAAGCCATGTCTATCAAAACTCGAACATTTTAAGTAGAATTGCAGTTGGGCGTAAGTGGTCATCTGGGCAGGTGGCTGTAACTGGGCAGGTGACTTACCTGCTGTAACTGGTTGTTTTGAAATAGCCAGTTTGTCATTACTTCATTCAGAGATGATTTTAGAAATCATCCTGATGGTTAAATTGTAAGGAAAATTTTATGGTGTTGTTTCTAGAAGGTTCTACGTGTGATTTTTAGATAATGTTCTGTGCAGCATCTTTCCCTTAGGGTTTTGGATAAATCTGGTATTTGTTTCTGTAGTCCTGTTCCAAGCATTCTCTTAAAAAGCTCCCTGGAAATACCTCACAGGAGGTTAGCTGGATTTGATTTCAAAAAACTGCTTATGTGGGAGCTAAACCATCAGACTGTTTTTCCACACTTCCAGAGACGGGGCAGCCACAGGCTTCCCTGGCCAAGCTGTGCAAGGGCCTCACCAGCCTCACACCCTCACAGGGAAGAATCTCTAATCTCTCATTTAACCTGCCCTCTGTCAGTTTGAACACTTTAAACATCAGCCATGTCCTGGCTTGCTTTGCCACAGTGACTAAAAAGCAGTGATATTGCTGGGGATAGAGATCCTCTGTCCTACCTGCATCAAATTGGATATCTTCTAGGAGAAATCATCAAGATCTGGTGTTTCCAACTTAATGTTTTAGATGTTTGACATTTGACAGTTCTCCACAAAGGTGCCTAAATTCAAAGAGACCACGGAGCCTGCAGAATCCTCAGTTCAGATTCCTGCTTCTGTTTCTTAGCTGTGGTGTGCAGCTGGAGTCAATCTCTCAGGATGGAGACCTTTGGAACAGGAGCCTGGGAATGGGCAGAAACTAGATCCTGGGCGTGATCCCCTTACTTGTGATAGGGAAGTGGAAGGCGAGAACAACAAAAGTAACCATACATCTCCTGAGAAAAAAAAGGTCAGAAAAGAAAATGGATTTTTTTCCCCTCTGATGTTTTTTCTCATTTCATCCCTACCATACCCCCTCTCTCAGTACCTTTGTATTACACCGTAAAATGCTCTTGTACTTGTGGGGCAGTGCTGTGGTGTTCTGGCTCTTCTGTAACTTTGGGTGTGATTTGGGACAAATCATTCAGTATAACGTTTTCCAACTTTTGCTTTTGAAACGTTTGGAACTTTGAAAAAAATCTTTCTAATAAGGGCAATTGAATGCTTGATGAGGTTGCTAGGAAGATCTTATAGCACTCATCATTGTAAATTTAAAAAATAATCGATACATTCAGGCAAAGCTTTAATAAAAGAACAAAGAGTCTGTGAGTCCATTTGGGCCTCTTGAGATTTAATCCAGTTCTGGTTTTTGGTAGTCTTAAGTGATTGTTTGGTTTGTTTCCTATCTAAAGAGCCAATCTGTAATTTGCAGATAATAATACAATATTTTATCCTGACTGGTTTGTAGGGTTTTTCTCCACACCTGTCTTACACTGCTGCCTTATACTCTCCTGAGACCAGCTTGCTTAAGCTGATCAGTTGTGGGTGCATCCCAGACTCGCAGCATTCTGGATGGATGAATATTCAGTGATACATTTGTCAGACATCTCAACAGAGAAATTAGTGGCCAAATTGCCCTTGCTCTAAGGAGTCAGACAGGCTCTTTGGCCAGTGCTCTGGATACTAATGCAGCAACATGAATGGAATCAAATTAATAAAAATAAAAATTAAAATATAACTGATTAGACAACTATATAAAATAGAAAAATTTCTTCTATAATTCTACTATAGAATAGAATATATAATTTAAAAGAAATTGCACCATATGTAAATGTTGCCAAGCATTGTTAGGCTCAGATTGATCCAAGAGGAGTGCTGATCATGCCTATGTGTTTGCTCTCCCAAAGGCAAAGGAGCTCCATGAGATGGATGCCACATCCAGCCGTGTCTGGATCCTCACGAGCACTTTGTCAACCAGTAAAGTCGTGATCATTGATGCCAACCAGCCTGGCACAGTGGTGGACCAGTTCACTGTCTGCAATGCTCACGTGCTCTGCATCTCCAGCATCCCTGGTGAGTGGGGCCCAGGCTGGGGTCTGCACAGGGTCACCTGCCCCACTGAGGAGTGACAGACGTCCTCGCTTGGGAATTAACCCTTGGGCCTTGTTGTGTTCTGTAATTGTTCCCCAAAAGCATAACCCAGATCTTACCTTCCTGTAGGACCTTTCTGTGGAGATTCCTCCCTGTTCAGTGTGCAGTAGGTCATTCATTTGGTACACAAAGGGTGTTTTTTGGAAGCAGGAGTGTCTAGGTTTGAAAGACAGGTGTCTTCTAAGGAAGGCAGGAGCCTCCCTTGGAATGGAAAATGTAACCCCCTTCCTTCCAAATTACTATAATTTTGAAATTAAGGGGCTTTCAGCAAAAACATGAAGAATAGGAATAACAGTTCTTTACTTATATATATAGATATATAGATATAGCAAGGCAAACAAAACAATAATAACTATGGCAATAACAACAAACAGAACCAGAACCCAGTGCCGCCTTCTCGGCTGTCAGGCACCTTCCCCTTTGGTGCAGT
>VZTD01001252.1:45261-65570 GCA_013397725.1 Rhagologus leucostigma | reverse complement strand
TGCTCCAGCGAGCAAACTCCACTCACGGTAGAAAGGAAGGCAGCAGAAGGCAGGACCCCGCAGTGACGGTGAGTTCTCCCCACAGCGGCTGCAGCCTCTCCTTCCCCTCCGAACGCCGGAAAAAAAAAAGAAGAGGCTAGGCACTGTACCCAACCCTTTTTTTTTCAGTTCAAATCTCGCAGCGTCTCTTCCCCCACCAGAGAAGAAAAAAAAGTAAAAGAGGACAGCTGGCCTCCCCCTCCCATGGCCATGTCTTTTGTCTTTCTTAAGCATCCAGCAGTTGTCCCTTAGCATGGGGAAAAAATTCTTTAAGAGGGAAAGAAAGGAACAAAAAAAAGGAACTCCTAAAACCCCCAACAAGGAGTGAGCCTTGTCTGGTGTGGAAGGGCTGTGTACCTGCCTTGGATTCTGATACTAGGGATGAGGGGATCTGCCATGGATCAGGCTGCTGATGGATGCTGTGGTGCCTCCCCAGGGTGGTGAACCCCAAGGACCAGAATCTCTCATCATTAGGGTGACCTCAGGAGTACAGCTACATAAACTTAGCAGTGATTGCTTGATTTACGTGAGAACCTGTTCTTTTACCTTCAGCGGCCAATGAGACTGACTATCCCCCAGGCGAGATCTTCCTGGAGGGGGATGTGAATCCCGAAGAGTCAGCTGGAGCAGATGGTGTCTTGGCAGGGATCACGCTGGTGGGCTGTGCAACACGCTGCAATGTGCCACGAAGCAACTGTTCCTCACGTGGGGACACACCTGTGCTGGACAAGGGACAGAGTAAGTTTTGAGATGTAAAACTTAGTGACATTTCAATTACAGCTAGTCCTGCACAAGCTCGTGGTGTTACAGCCACGTCCTCCTGTCTCCAAGTTAAGCACTTTAGAGGCTTTCAGAATTTTTTTATTATGATACAGGAGTACCAAAGGCACTTCTGCTACATTTCTTCTTAGAGCCCTCCTTTTTTTTCTGGTTCACATGCTGCAGCCTTGTTGCAGGAGTCATACAGGAGAGTATTTTGGGCAGGTGAGATGTTTGCCCTGCTACAGGTGCTGCTGTTCCAACTGCTTTGTTCCCTGAGCCTTGGGAAGCCAATTAAGCTCACATGCAAATTATACTGCTGCCCTTGCTGACTCCATACTGCAGTGACAGCCTTGGAGCTCTTCTGTTGCTGTCCTGTGCTAGTCACAGATTAGGCCTCACCTTAAAATAGTGTCTGTGTCCCATCCAGGCAGAAGATGCTGGATGAGCTGCTGTGTCTGTGGCACAGGCTCAGGGCTCGATTGAGTTTGGCAAGGAAAGATAAATTAAAGAATTGACAGCCTGATGTCTAGATAGTTAACTCACCAACTCATTCTCCAGCATGTCTCACACTGTTCATTGTCCTCCAGGTGAGGTGGCTCCTGTCTGCAATGGGAAGATCAACCAGTCTCAGTCTACTGAGGAGGCAACAGAGGCTACAGAGGTACCAGAGAGCAGTGCTAGCGAGGCAGAGCCAACGCAGGCCCGGCCCGGGCCTCTCACCGAGCACGTGTTCACGGACCCTGTCCCAGCCCAGGCACCCAGGCAGAACGGGTAGGTGGGCTGGGCTCAGAGTAATGGTTCTGTTCTGTTACTGATCAGTTCTCTTTTCATAAGCTTTGTGATAAGAGAAGCAGCCTGTTCTTCTGAGAAAGTGTCAGACTTCTATCTGTTTTGTGCCCAAGCAATATTACAGATGGGATAATAGGGAGGGAAAAACATGAAATGAAAACAGACATGCCTCAGCCTGCAGCTGGCTGGGTCAGCTGTTAAAATGCAAATATTTGACCTCTCGCTATGAATTTAGACCTGTGGTTAAGGCAGATCCTCCAAAGCACGTGTACACTTCATGTTCATACTGAAGGAGCTTACTGATATGTGTGTAGAAATGATTGATTTTTTTCTAGTAGTACCTCTGATGTGCTGTAAAAGTAACCAAGAAAGCATATTCACCACTCAGAAGTTCTTAAGACAAACAAGGCTGATGTGATGGCCTGAAGAACAGGTGGAAGTCTTGGATACACATTGTTCCTGAATGCCCATGTTGTTCTGAGTTGTTTCTGTTGAAGTTGGAAATGAACAGAGAAAATATTGTGTGTGTAATAGTCCTGCTAAACACTCAGTTAGGGTCTGTAGATTTGAAGTACTTGTTGTTTGTAAGGGGAAGAGGAAGGAAATAGTGTAAATTGCAGATCTGCACTCAAAAACTACCAAGGAGAAGGAAGCAATTTGTGTCTTCAAGGGTCCATACCTGTCTGTGAGTGCCAGGCTGTGGGCCTAGGTGGGCATTCTGTGCACTGCTGCTGCTAAACCTCTAACACTGTTCTTTTGCCTCTTCAGGGAGAATGGGCAGCTGAAGATGGAGCCCAGCACAACACTGCCAGATCAGGAGTCAACCGGGGATGCTGGGATCTGCACCAGTGCCGCCCCCACCATGTGGCTGGGAGCTCAGAATGGCTGGTGTGTTCCCCTTCGGCTGGCAGATCTCTGTGTCACCTCCCTGCTCTGGGCTCTGTTTTTCATGTCCACACACCTTTTGTTTGCTGCTTGTTTCTGGAGAAGGTTTTCATTCCTCATTTCATTGTTCAGCTCACCATAGTCTCAGGGATTTAATGTCACTTTCTTACCTCACCTCCACCTTTCCTATCAGAAGAGAAGACTCATGCATGGGCAGGCTGGAGGTGTGGGGCCCTGCTGCTAACCCTCCCTAATTTGTCCTTTCTCACAGGCTTTACGTGCACTCAGCTGTGTCCAACTGGAAGAAGTGTCTGCACTCAATAAAGCTGAAGGACTCTGTGCTGAGCCTGGTGTAAGTGTGTGTTCCAAGGGACCCGGAGGAGAAGGTTTGGGGCTTAAGCGATGCTTTAGAGGGGGTTAGCAGCTCTTTGTCACAGACTTACAGAATCACAGAATGCTTTGGGTTGGAATGGACCTTAAAGATCCTCTTGTTTCAACCCCCTGCCATGGGCAGGAATACTTTCCACTAGACCAGGTTGCTCCAAGCCCCATCCATATTCCCGGCCTTGAACACTTCCAAGGATGTGGCAGCCACAACTTTTTCTTTGCTTTCCGAAGTGCAGTGTTTTGTGAGAGAAGTTTTCACAAGATTTTTAAAAGTTATGGGAAAGCCTCATACCAACCCATTTTCCTGCTCAGTTGCAGTCCTGACCCAATTCAGTGAATACATGACTAGCAATATCAGGAGGAAGTAAGTGGGGAGGAGAAAGGCAAAATTTCACTGAGGGGTAAATTCGGGGGAATTTGTTGAAATTGATGGTGTTTGTATTGTGAAGGAGAAGAATTTCCTCAACAGAAAATTTACAGATGTGATGATCTTACTTCAGTGAAGGTAAGAGGTGTGACCTCTTGCAGGATGTTCCTGCAGTGCTAAACTGACTGGGAATTGTGGAGACTACATAAAGCTGGTGTGTATGGATGGCAGGAAGAGTTTTTTAGTCACTCACTTCTACGGAGTTTTTATGTATTTACTATTCCATTATTTCAGGCATGTGAAAGGGAGGGTCCTGGTTGCTCTGGCAGATGGAACACTAGCCATATTCCATCGGGGAGAAGGTAGGACTCAATGTAATAAAGAAAACAAAATGTAGCTGAAAGTGTAGCGGTGGATTAAATGCTCTTCCAAGATGAGAAAGAAAGTTGCTGGCTGCTGTACAAACACCGAGCTAAAACACATAGCTATTATGCACATAATTGCTATCCTAAACCATCTCAGGTGTACTCTAACACCACTTCCTGAGCTTTTCTGAACAAAAATGTATGTATTTGCTGTGTAGCACATGTGGAGTAAACATGACACTTTTAGGTCACGTTTTACGCTGTCCACTTGTTTGAGGTACACTTAGTAAATTCAGTTTCTGGTCCTCTTCACTGCTGTGGGTTTTGTTTCCCTGTGGCTTGAGCAGTTTCTTAGCTGTGTTCACACCTGACAGCACATGGGAATTTGCTAACTATGACTAATGTTGGCATATAAAGAACTTAGTTATTCATTGAGTAGCAGTTCATTCAGCAAGGAGAAAGATAGGGATTTCTGGGCTTGTGCAATTCAAATTTTGATTCAGCCTTTGTCATGAGCTCAAGCCTGACCACTGACATATCAAAATAGTTCCCATCAGAAATAAGATAAAACTTCATGATATAGAGGCTTCCTGTCTGTGAAGGACACAATATCTGCCTGGTTAGTTAAAAATAAGAGTGAGAGAAGGGAGCTCTGATTCCTTCTCCTGGATTTGACACTGGGGAAATAATGTTGTAGGTCTGTGTTGTAAGGAAGCCTCACCACAAGGACTGTACGGCCCATTTCCTTTTAGGTTTCTACATAGTCTTGTTCAGCTGTCTTCCCTCTTCTCCCACTGTTTTGTTGTACTTGTTAGAGAAGCCTGTTCACTTCATTGCAATAAAAGATGTTTAAATTGGCCTGATTTGAGCTCTGTCAGACACCAAACTCAACTTTATCTAAACTAAACTTTACATGTTTCATAAGTGTAAGGCTGTGCCTGAAGCAGAAATCATGAGAAGGTCACAGACATAAGCAAACTGAGCATTTGAGTATCATCTAAGCCTGTATACCAAGATGTATAGAGAAAGGTAGAGGATTCTGTTGTATGTCGTGGAGGAGATGCATACTTCCACACTTGTTTTTCACCTCAGATGGTCAGTGGGATCTCAGTAATTACCACCTGATGGATCTTGGCCACACTCACCATTCCATCCGCTGCATGGCTGTGGTCTATGATAGAGTCTGGTGTGGCTACAAGAACAAAATCCATGTTATCCAGCCGAAGACGATGCAGATTGAGGTAAGAGAGCACCTACGTGTCCATGCATGCACACACTTGTGTTGTATTTATTCTGACAGCTGTTCTCTGCTGCAGTGTGTGAAATTCAGAACCTTTGGGTTCTTGCTGGCTGCAAGACCAAGACTGTCTGTCTGGGTCATGTTATGATCTAATCTGCTGGGGATATTTATTCCTTCCTCCCTTTGCAGAGAATAATTCTGTCAGTAAGTCGAAACTGACAATTTTCGTTGCCTTTACTAGGGAGTCTGTGAGGCTATGTACTGTCCAAATATAGGTGTTTGCTGCTTTACAGTGACTCTTCACGTATAATCTGAGGCTTCTCCATCTGTAGGCATTATGGCACAAAGGAACAGTACAGTTGGCAAGCCCCTGGGATTCCACTAAGGAAAAAACAATGTTTAGAGCCTTTTGGGTGAAAATCAGTACAGTGGTGTTGGTACAAATCTGAGAGTGCTTGAAATAATTCTAATCGAGGAGAGAAGAAGTGCTGGATCTGAAGTTCACATTAGTGAGCCAAAGCAGTTTGATCTTTGGAATTTATCCTGGAGTTGTGTGTTTTCCTTTTCTTTCCTTTTCCAAGTACATCGAAAGCTCTGGGCTTGTAAATGTTCTTGTTCCTGTGGTCTGAAAACACCGTCAACTCTGCAAAGCTGCCATACAGCTGCTCAAGCAAAGGATTGTTTGTGTACAGCAGTGAACTGCTGGGGTCAGCTGGCATTAACACAGCTTCTCCAAGATCTTTTGAACCCAAACAAGTGATCTCAGTTGAGGAAAATTGAGTGTATGTACATATGGAGTATAGATAATGGCAAACCTTCTGTGAACTCATGTTGGTTCACCTATTTCAGAAATCCTTTGATGCCCATCCTCGTCGGGAGAGCCAGGTGCGACAGCTGGCATGGATTGGAGATGGAGTGTGGGTTTCCATCCGCCTGGATTCCACGCTGAGGCTCTACCATGCCCACAGCCATCAGCATCTGCAGGATGTCGACATTGAGCCTTACGTCAGTAAGATGCTAGGTGAGGGTCTGTTGCTTACTGAGCTCAAGGCAGAATTTGCCCAAAGCAGACCTTGCCCAAAGTCATCACTGACTCCCCAACTCTCATTCGTGCTTCCTAGGCACTGGAAAGCTGGGCTTCTCTTTTGTGCGGATCACAGCCCTGCTCATCGCTGGCAACCGCCTTTGGGTGGGCACCGGGAATGGCGTTGTCATCTCCATTCCCCTGACTGAGAGTAAGTGACATTTATTGAAAGTACTCCGGCGTCCCTCCTAAAAAAAAAGAAGCTTTTAGGTGTTACTTGTGCAGTATGGCAGGTGGCTCAGGTAGGCTGATGCCTTCCTGACATTTGACACCCTCTGATCATAGCCATGTTCAGGGAGAAGAGCCCAGAGTATGAGCAGCCCTGGACCGTGACAGAGCAGAGTGATGTGAACTGATTCTATAGCTACTGTGAAACAGGAGAAACAAAGCTTTGGGAATTGTAGTAAGTCTCCAAAAGGAGTCTCTGGGGTGAGAAGTCACCACCAGGAAGATCTCCCTGGAAATTTCATTTTGGCATAGTCATCTAAATGTCTCCATAACAGTATTTTCCAGAAACTGAGTTTAGAAAAGCTCCATTTACTCAGATTAGGGCTCAGCTTTATCAGTCAAGTAGAAATAGGTATCCTACACCAAATCCAGCCTGTTGAGGGGACCCAGCAGTAAGAGTAAATAGTTGAATCTCTGGAGCTGGAAGTGTAGTTGAAGCTCTTACTAGTCCTGTTCTGTACCTGCCTGTCAGCATCTTATTTTGAAGAGTCTTATCCAGATCACCATGGGGAAGTAGGGTTTGAGGCTGATTGCAATTGCTTTCAACAGAAAGCAGCCAAATGTATATTTTCTCACCAATGCTCACAGGAAAGCTGAGAAACAAATACCTCTTGTATAAAAGAAGCAAACCTCTTGTAATCCTCTTGGAAGTCAGGCTTGGGATGGTCTCCTCTAAGGACAGTGAAGCTGGATGTGCCTGGGGCTGACGCCAGGAGGGCAGTTACACAGGCCTCTTCAAGCATTGCAATTTTGGTCTTGTTTCTGAGTTTCTTTCTAAAGCCCATTCTGTCTTCAGGCTGCTGTCCTTGTTCTGAGTTAAACTTTTTCCCTGCTGTAAACCAATTGCTTTATCTTTGTGTGTTCCTGTAAAAAATGTGGTAAGCAAGAAAATCTCACTAAAAATGTAGCAGCAGATCCTTGTGACATGGTCCCTCTCCCACCTCGGATACCACATCTGTCCCTGTAAGATAAGAGCAAAGTGAGCAAGAACAGTGTTAGTATGAACTCATAGGAGCTTCTGTGGTGGTTTCTCTAGGTTTTATACTATTTTTGTTGCCCCCAAATTATCTCCCAGTAATCACCTTTTTCTTCTCTCCCATCCTGCCCGTCACTTCCCGTGCCCCTCTGTGTTCCCACTCCCTGCCTGCGCCTAGCTGTAGTCCTCCACCGCGGCCAACTCCTTGGGCTCCGGGGTAAGTCCACTGCCTCCCCTCCACAGCTGTCATTCCTTTTGCACCTGTCTCCTTATGTAGTCACTCCCCCACCCTTCCATTCTGCCATTCAGCTTCTCTCCATCCATTTTTCCTCATCACTCTTGTTTTAAGTTTCATTAGAGAAAAGCAACCAGAGACAGTCATGTAAATATCCTCATTTCCCATGTCCATAAACAATTTTTTCCATCTTATTGTTGATCTCTCTGGTTTTTTGTGTTAAGAATAATTATTCTTCAGCAGTGGTTCCGGCACTGTGGTAGGCCAGTTTGAAATGGGGACTGGAGAGGTTCATTCATCAGAAGCAGGAAGCAGGAGTAGAGTGTTCTTCCAAGGTCTCCCTTGGTTTTCCGATGCTTCTTTCATCAGTTTCAAGCCAATGGCAGGCAGTGCTATGGCACCTGCCAGCTGTGAGTCATCAAACAAGATGTTGAACCCAAGGGGATTTGATAAGCATGAAGAATTGTTTAAGTTTGTGCCAGTTAAGGCAGGGCCTGAGTTCAAATTCATGCCCTTCCAGGGTCAGAAATTAGAGGGGCTTTTTTCTCACTCAAAGACATTCATGTCCAGATTCATTATCAACACGTCTCCTCCTTTTAAAGCATCTGATATTAGTTGCAGTAAAAAGCCAGATACTGTACACACACAGCAGAGTCTCATTCTTCCATCAAAGTATTTGTACTTGTCCCACCATCGTGGCTTGAGCCTGATAGGGAAAAGTCTCTTTTCTCCAAGTCACATAACTGAAATTCAGCCCAAGTTAAAACACAGAACTGCAGATAATTAATGAACCAATCAACCTCTCTCACAGAAAAGTGAAAGCTGCCCGGTTTAATATTGTTCCTGTTGTACTGATGTGGGTGTGTACAGAAGGGAAGCATCTCCCACCCTGAGCTCGGAGCACTGGTCTCTGTTGCTTGGTGAGTGGAAACTGTCACATTCTCGGAGCCTGGTCACGAAGGATGCAGGCCCCTGAGCCCTCCTTGGAAGCTGTGGATGGTGAACATCTGAAAGATGTTCATTGCTGGAGTAGCTAACAATCTGGTGTCATGGTTAAATCAAGAAATGAGGAAGGATCTTGCTCCACTTCTGTGATGGCTTTGAGTGGGCTGAGAGGCTTCACCAGACCCAGAGACTGCTTTCCAGCAGCATGTGTGCTCATGACTGGGCATGAGCAAAGGACTTGACTTGGAAATTGAGCAACGTCACTAATCCGGAGCAGTAATTCTCTTCCAGGTGCCCTCTGGGGACAGTGGACACTTTGGGTACCCTGCCAGCTACAAAAGACCAAGGTTGGTCCTAGGAGAGCAGGTTATTTCTGGAGGCTGGACAGGATCACTGCTAGTGACACCAGTCTAGCTTGCCCCAATCTAAAAGAGAGGGACTGTAATCTGGTGTGGTCTCCTCCATCACATCATTCATACAAGATCTTTAGAGAGACCTGCACTTGAAAAGGTTTTCCTTCACGGCTCATGAGTTTTCTCTTTGGTTGAGTCCCTTCTGTAAGGAGGACTCAAAGCTATCACTGATGGTGTTCCTGCTCCCTCTCCCCAGCCAACAAGACTTCACCAACCTCTGGAGAGGGCAGTCGCTCTGGTGGGGTCATCCACGTGTATGGTGATGACAACAGTGACAAATCTGCCAGCAGCTTCATTCCCTACTGCTCCATGGCTCAGGCACAGCTCTGCTTCCATGGCCACCGTGATGCTGTCAAATTCTTCGTCTCTGTGCCTGGTAAGGATGTGCACAGCCGTCCCTCAGCAGGGGCTTGTGCCTCCATCCCTTTTGTAGCAGGGGCTGGAACTGGTCTGCAGCCATGGCTGCAGTGCCATGGCTGGCACTTCCTGTGGTTCACACATCTGTATTTAAACTGGAGTGACTGCCAGATTTGACTAGCAGAAGGAATTGGTCTGCCCGATGTGTTTGTGTGTCTGTGAACTGTGTGGGGGCTGAGCAGAGGCACCGACAGCACTTCTGTCCTCTCCCAGGCAATGTCCTTGCGACTCTGAACGGGAGTGTTTTGGACAGCCCTTCGGAGAACCCCAGCACAGCAGCCACTGAGACTGAGGGTCAGAAGCTAAAGAACGTCCTAGTGCTGAGTGGAGGAGAAGGGTACATCGATTTCCGGATTGGTGAGTGCCCTTGGTGGGAGGCGTCTGGAAAGGTAGTAGGTGCATAGCTGTGGTCATGGAGCGAGGCATCACTGTTGTGGGGAGCCAAAGCAGAAAAGCCCTGCACTGTTTCTCCTGCATCTGGCTGCGAGGGCTGATAAGGATTTTCCTTGCACAGGACAAGGCTGTCAACCTGTGCCCTGTGGCTGCAGTGCCACACGGCTGTACTGATGCCTACAAAATCGAGAAACAACAACACGCTTTCGAGACAATATTAATATAGGAAGTAATATACAAGCAGCTCTTTAATTAGAGGCCTCCGGGTGCAATATACACATGTGATACAGGACTTCTACGTTTTTATAAGTTTAACAAATTAGCATATTTAACAAATACTGTCCAATTAGAAGAGCAGTTGGTTAGGTAATTTTCCCTGGGTTCTGCCCCACTGGAATTGGTCCAAGAGCTTTGCCCCATATTTATTATGTCTGTGATACATGGTAAAAAGCAAGATGTCCTTCGTTGACTAAGGCAAGACTAAATAGTATTTCAAGAATGTGTTAGAAGGTTAGCTTATTATTGTTCTAAAATGTAGGGCAAAAGGGTAGGAAAAGTACTGGGAGCTACAGCCATGCTTTAGCAATCTACAAAGCTACAAATATATGAAAAATATCATAAAATAGCATCAGTATGAAAGGCTTTGGAAAGAACAAAACCATCTGTGCCACTGGCTCCAAACATTGCTGCCCCACTATGATCACCTATGCTGCTGAAGGTTCTCTATGTGTAAAAATCGGCTTCCCTGAAAGGAAGGGTGATTTTTGCTGCTGCTGGAGCTGGTTTATCCCATCCATGCAGTCCAGCTTCAGAAAAGAATGGTGTTGCTGTAAATGTTCTCTTGGCACAGAGAAAGATCTCAGCTCACAGTGTCTGTTATCAGATTGCTGGGACTCTAAAACGGGTATTGGCCGCTTTGGAGTATTGCAGAGCAGTGCACTATGGCATTTTCTTTCCTGCCGTTCTTACTCTCTGTTTTCTCTCTTTAGGGGATGGGGAAGATGATGAGACGGAAGAAAATGCAGGAGATGCCACCCAGGTGAAGCCAGTACTTTCCAAGGCTGAACGGAGCCACATTATTGTGTGGCAGGTATCATACATCCCTGAGTGAGAATTCCTCTTTTCCCACAATATAAGTGTCCCTCCTCCCGCCTGAATGACAAGATGTACATACAGAACGCCTGCATTATAACTCCTGCTGGAAACTGACCCTGGACAACTGCAACGGCTCCTGCCTTGGACTGTGACCCCCCCTGAACCTCTGAACTCGCAGCTTTCATCTTGGGCCCGTATGCTTTTGGCGTGGTTAGATTCTTGTTCTGCTCTGGAACTGGCATCTACAAGGAGAGAAATGGCAGTACATCATGAAGTGAGCTTGGAGCCAGAACTGTGCAAAACCTTTGCCCACTGTCAGGAGGGGCAGCTGGAGGGGGGTGGCTCAGGTTCTCAGGCAGGTTGCCTCACTCCCACCTGCATGAGAAAGAAGCGTGTTCCCAGGCATTCCCTGCCAAAGCAGTGATGGTGAATCACTTCTGCAGCACCCCAGCAGAAATCCCTTCTAGTTCACCAGTAGACTCTTCGTCTTCACCCTTAAGCACAGAATAACATTCTCTGGACTTAAAACAACCAAGGGACCAAGGAACCCTCCAAGGAGCATCATGGTTTTGGCAGCACTTCTGCTGTGGGGCTGGAGAAGGCAGCAGCACCCTTACTGTGGGGATCACATCCTCCATCTTTGCAGGGAGAAAGTCCCTTCCTCTGCTGCTGCTGTTGCACATGACAGCAGTCATTTGCTGGGTGCCTGTGTGTGTCCCAAGAGGATTGTTTGGTGGGCTCAGATGGGAGATGGGTGTTTGTCAAGGCCAAACAGCCGTAGTAGCAAAAGGGTACTGGAATGTTGCTTTTTTAAGACCAGAAAAGGCAATACTTTAACTCTCCCTTCCAAAAATGCCAGACAGTAAAGAATTCCTGAGTTCATTCTGAAAGGTGGTTGTCTGCATTGTGTTTGGTGGCTTTTAAAACACAGGCGAGGGCAGATGGTGTTGATCTGCTGTGAGTTCTGCATTAACACATTGAGATTGCCTTATCTCAGGGCTGTGTGTCTTTTCCAGGACCTGCTGGAAGGAGATCTCTTTTCACAAACACTTGGAAAACAGAGACTTGGCAGTTGCTTAGGAAAGACTGGACAGGTGCATTCAAGGCTATGTCTCACCTGATGTCACACAGAAAAAGGAATTGAGGCTAGATTCCTGACATCTTTTACCTAACATCACAAGCACTGACTGTGCTAGTAGGTAGTTTGAAAAGCTGGAAATTTCTGACTCCTGGAAAAAATTGACAGCCCCCAAGAAAAGCAATGATAGCCCTTTCTGGCTAAGCAATGCTGAGTGATTGCAGACGTGCATCCTGCTTACAAAAGCAGCAGCAAAAAATGGGGCCAGGGAGAGTAGTTTTGAGCTCAAGATGCAGAATATGGAAGTTCCAGGTGCAGAGGCAATGGTGTGTTCTCCCTTTCTGACACTGACCCACAAGGACAAAATCTGTGTCCCTTTGAACGCTCTTTTCTGGGTGTGCAGGACTAGGGGAAGTTGCATTTGTTAGTGATGAATTTGGAAGCTCCTGGTGGCCATATTGTTTCTTCCCCGATCTGTGCAGCACTCCAGGGTTCACAGAGATGTCCTTATGACGGTATGGGGACAGCTGGGCAAGCCTCCATCTCCTGGAAAGCTCCCCGCTGTGTCCTGTGCTTGCTGCCATGGACCAGGTTGCAGATCCTGGTTTGCTGCAGGGACGCCATGTTCCCAGGGGATGCTCTAACATGTGGCATCTCTCCTGACACAGCAGCACCAAAACAATTTTTGTATCCACAGTTCAGGAAAGGCTAGGGTATACATTTCCCCTGCAAGAAGGCAAGAGACATCTTTGGTGAACAGAGGCCTCAGCCAGCCAACTGGTGCCCATGCTACGTGTGAGCAGTGCTGGTGACACGCACCCACCACACCACTCCTCCCCAGGGCAGGAATCCAGCCGGAGGGCATCTTCCGGGCATCTTCCAGGCATCCATATACTGGGCTCTGTGACTGGCACGAGGTTAAGGGATACTTGGAGCCACCACCTGCATGCTGGGGGACCTTTCACCAGGGACATTTCGCTGGGGCACTGCTGACCGTGCCAGGCTTCTCATTCACTTTCGCCATATGCTTTCTGCTAGGAAGACCTCTTTGGATCCCAACACAGAGTGCATTGAAGTTAACAATATAACATTTAGAGCACAGATTCCACTGTCATGTAATAGTTCATCAGTTAGGGCCAGGCAAACTTCAGAATTTGGGCTAGTTGAAGGGAAAAAAAAAAGCCCTGGCAGGGTTCAGTTCCTTAGCTCTGTCTTTCATAGGAAAGTCAGAATTGCAACATTTGTACCGCTGACTCTTCTGTATCTGGTTTGAGCAGTTGAAGGGACAGCACTCGGTCTCCTGGGTCACCCACTGGGCCCTAACAACACGAGGAAATCTCCCCTCAGGTTCCTTTCCAGCTCAATGCCATGTTTTCCACCAAGAGAAGCACATGGCTCAGAGGAGCAGCTGCAGGGGGAAGACCCAGCCTCTGCTGATAGTTCCTGTAGCCTTGGGTGGCTGTTGGGCATCAAGGTGAGAACTGACTGGCTTCAGTACACTTCTCTGTCATATCTCCACTGTGATGTATGTAAAGTATCTTGTATGTTACAAAAGGATTTTAAAAAGTGTCTTAAGGCCTGTAAACTCCGCTGTTTGGTCTGAAGATGGCATTCTGTAAAGAGCCTGCTGTATGAATACGTTCCCGTGCTTTGTCCCCTATGCTATCAACAACAAACCGTATCTGTTCTGTATGTAATAAACATGTTAACATCAGCTTGGGCAACGCATTGTGTTCCTATGAAGGCACTGGGATTGCTGCTCAGTCTTTAACAGGACACTTGCAAGGGTGGGAATGCAGCTCAAGTGTTCCCTGTTGAGCAGTTTAGTGGTAAGAAATGAAATGTGGATGGCTCACAAGGTCAGAGCAGAAGGGGCCAGTCCAGCAAGCCACAGTGCACTCTGTAGCTTGTACCAGCGGCAGAAATAAAATGTAGAAATATAAGGTGGAACAGCTTCAGAAATAGAAGCTGGAGCAGAGAAGCATCCACCTGCTGGCTTGCTGCAACTTTAGTCAGGGTGGCCCTTTCAGGTGAACTGCCAGGGATAACACATCAGGTCAGTTTTCAACACTACAGGATGGCACTTCACAGTCCCACAGGCATCGGTGACAGCAGCATCATGCGACTGCAGGGAGCCCCTCAGTCCCAGCAGTGCCTGGACACTTTCATAGTTATTTTGTAGAACTGCATTGATTCAAGGGCTAGACATGGCAATGTACAAGGGAACCATGTCCTTAAGGCAGGAGAGGAGTGTCTTCTGCCCTGAGCAGGGAGCCTTAAGGCGAGTCACCTCCATGACCAACACGTGCACTGTGGTGTGGCACAGGCCAGGGTGTAGTACAACTGGCAATGCCTCTGCAGTTAATGGAAGCATCTCAACAACGAGGTTTGGAAACACATGCTGGGATCCATCCTGAGCCCCTGGGGCTGTACCCTTCGATATGGCCAGGAGCAGTTTGAGCAGGGCCCTGGGTGAAGTACAGCCATGCCTGGTACCCACCAGGGCGGCTAAGGAAGCAGGTCACTGCTGAAACCCTTCAAACAATTCCCCCATGTTGGTAAACAATCTGTGAGGTAACATACAAGTTTGGGAGGCCCATCAGAGCTCACAGCATGTTCTGGGCACAGAGTCCAACACATGGCAAACAGGCTGTGCAGCTTCCCAGAAGGGACCTTCACTATCAGGGCAAGGCTCCCAGGCTGCCCAAGGCTCTGTGAGAAGACACCCATTCCCCCAGGTATTATGACCGAGCTCACCAGCAGGTCGTAACTGTCCTGATCTGTGCCACCTAGACCCCCACCTGTACGGAGGCCCTTTCCTCCTATGTCCCAGAAGCCTCATTTAAGCATGACCTGGGGTCTCCAACATGCCTGTAACTCTGTCTGTCTGCAGGTGCTCCTGGATAGACCCCCCCTGGACCCAGGGGGATGGATCTCGACTATATCATCTTCAGAGATCCCTCCTCACCCGAGCTGCTGGGTGAGTCTATGCCTTATCAGCTCCATCTGCTTTTGCACCTGGCTTGGCTCCCTGATGTACCCTGATCATGGGTCATTTCTTGCCTTTCTGGGACTGCTGGGGGATGCTGTGACCAGCACTTGGCTCTGCCCACTGTGGTCAGACTCTGTGTGCCCCCTCAGGGAGACACTTCCTCTGCTGGAGCTATGTTCAGATCCCAGCTGTGCAGGACAGAGGACTAGACTCTTCTACTCATCCCATGTGACTCACAACTACACCTCCCTCCCATCTCCCTTCTTCTTGGTTTGTGTTCAGTAGTACCTCAATCATGGTGAGGACAGGAAGACACCAGCTCAGCTCAGTGCCCAGTAGTGGAGGCTATGGGAATCAGACAAACCACTTTCCAGCCACAGCAGCTGCCATGGGAAGGCTCACAGCCTCAAAATGTGCCTTTAACAACACTCCTGATTCTCCCTCTCCTGGATTCTCCCATTCCTTCTGAAGCCAGAGAACTAGATCTGGCACATGCTCTGCAGTGCTCCTGCAACAAGAAGGCAGGCTCAGTTCTTCCCAGACTCTGCTCCTTGTCACAGGAGCAGCTTTTAACTCACAAGGAAAGCCATCCTTCTTATCCCATAGCATCTTAATCCTTCAGGGGCCTCTGGTGAGGAACCCTATGGAAATACAGGTAGCCGATGTCAATCTGTGTGCTCCTGCCTGATGACAGCCATTTCCTGCTGGCTAGGGCAACATGTTTCCAGCCTCATCCAGGCCACATACACTGGGTGTAACAGAGTCCAAATTGTGCTCTCCCTCACTAAATCCCTTCAGACTATTTGTGATTTTGGGATGCCGCCGTAAATGGAACACCACCTCCTAACTACCTGCAGATGCAGGAACTAAACACTTACTTCTGCAGGGAATTGATCTATAGAGCTGGACAGCTCTTGTGCTCCCTCCACCGACACCCAAACCAGACCCTCCAGCAGCCTCTGACACAGCAGAAGCATCCACAGCCACTGCAAGAGAAGATATACCAGGAACTGTGCTGAGAAGCTGCATGTTTTAATGTTCACAACATGCTGCCCTGGAACACGAGTCATTTACAATTGGCTTCAAATGGTAAGAGTCAATCCCACCTCCTTTGCATCACGAGAACTAAAATAATTTCTCCTATCTCTTGACAGCCATCCTTGGGAGTAAGAGATGGATAGCTTTGGATTAGCTTAGTACTGAACTCATGTTCCTCACTTCTTGTTCACTGCCTTCATATGCAAGTAATCCAGATCATTCTGCAGCGTTCAGAGAACCAGATGCTGTGCCTGAGCTAATGGCTCTGCATTTGGCCATCATGACCTCCAGGCATTGAAAAAAATTCAAATTCAAATGAGTTTTCTCAGAACTGTGCTGCAGAATTAAGAAACATTTATTTTCATTTGCAGATACATTTTTTCACAGCTCTGTGAAATACTGTGATATTTGCAGTCATTTTTCTGTGATTCATGCAGGACCCAAGTTACATAAAAAATGTTACGCTCCAAAGAACTGCAGCTGGCTGCCTGGAGCTGTGTATTTAGACTACCCAGGGAACCAAGAAGATTCCTCTTGTTGACTGAAACCCAAGTTATGGAAAAAGAGTCTGAATGTATCTGCATCTTCCCTTTCAGATGAGGTGACTGTACAGGGCTGAGGAGAAAGCTGGAAACATCCTACCACAATGGGCACAGAGGGGCTCTGAAAGACCCCTGTGCACTGGGCTTCTAACAGGCAGTGAGAGCACATGGGATGCTCAGGACACAGAACAAATCTTTATACCGGTGTCCCTGGAGCTTTTTTCTTTGCCCGCTCTTGGGGAGAGGCCAGGACCTTCTCCAGATCAATAACTGGCTCTTCCATGATTGGTTTTCCCTCCTTCTGCCACTGTGCAAGGATCATGGCTCGGAGCAATGGTGGGTATGGCAGGAACCGAACAGTCTCCTCAGGCACTGGGGTGAATTTCTTGAAGGCCTCCTCCTCGTGTTTGGGCACCATACGCCAGTCATGGTACATGGCTTTGTCAATCTCCCTCACCTCCTCTTCAGTTTTGCCTGGGAAAAGATGATGAACACCAGTGGGCAACACCATCACAAGAATCTTCCTTCAGGAAACACAGCAATTGTTGACTCTTGGGCACCCAAAATGCTACAACAGGCAAAAAGAAGCAGAGTTTTCAAACAGCTGGACAAATTATTCCCTGCTATACTATAGGATCTCACTTCTGTCCTTGAGAATCGAAACAGAAACAGGCTGGAAGGACTACAGGCAAGATGTTCCAGCCCTGTGGGTGACTCCCTCTCTTAATGTAAAGTTTTGCTTTGTCCCTCTCATGTTCCATTTCCATGGCTAAGGAACAAGAGTAATTTCTCCCTACAATAATCAAAGCTTCCTGGAAAACTAAGTGTTAAAAATGCTCAACAACTTAAAAACCTTTGAATGAGTACTATTTCAGCAATTCCAGTAAGGGAAAACTGTATACTTAATATAAAGCAGCTCTCAAAAGGAAAATTCACTCATGCAACTCCAATCATTAATTTAAAAATCCAGTAGCACAACTTACTTGCCATTGCACTTTTTCCTTTTTAGGGACAATTTTAATTGGAATACCCTCATGCTCATACTGCGTCTTGCTTTGAAAGTTCAGAATACTCTGTCAGCTCATCTAACACGCTTTTAGTCCTGCTGTTCCTCAAGGTCATACTGCACTGGCTCTCCCACAGCATTCCTTGGAAAGATATTCTGAAGGGGCTAGATCCCAGCTTTTGAAACGCGGAGAACTTCTTTTCCCATTAGAAGAACTGAGAAAAACAAATTTCCCAGGCAGAGAGGCCGCGGTTTCCTTGCCACCCTCACGCACCCGGTGCTCTCTAGCCTTGCCCCCAAGTGTGGGAAAACGAGCCGGTTTTACCTTTGAAGGTCAGGTAGCCCCAGGCTCTTCCATGGTCCATGTTCTGCAAAGAAAAGAGGAACCTGTTGAGGGTGGGTCGCGGCGGGGCGGCGGGCGGGAGCCCCGCAGGGCGCGGCGAGGCGGAGGGCGGGACGGGGCAAGTACCTCGGCCATGTAGTCCGCCTTCACCTTGGTGATGACCCAGTAGCAGGGTTCGTCGTGCGCCCACAGCCAGGACTTGCGGGTGACGGTGCGGCCAACGCCGAAGTGCGGCAGGCGGCAGAGCAGCGCGAACAGCCGGTTTTCGTTCCGCACGTCCTCCCAGGCCCGCACCGGCAGCCGTTTCTGGGTCAGCGGCCGCCGCATGGTCTCATAGTCCACGGCGAAACGCTGCGAGTCCCGCGGCCGATCCTTCAGCGCCCGGTACTCGCGGATCTTCTTGGCCATGGCGGCGATGGGCCGGTGCAGCTTCTTGCGGGCCATGGCGGCGGCCGAGGGCGCGGAGCCGAGCGGAACCGAGCACCGCACCGGCACCCGCCGCTCCCGCCTATCCCGGAAGCCGTGCCGAGCCCCGCGGAAGTCGCCCCGCCGGTCCCCAGGCACAGTCGCAGCGTTCCGCGTGGCCCAGCCGCCCGCGGAGCCATGCTTTAGCAATCTACAAGCAGAGCGCACGGAGTGCCGCTGCCCCCTCGCTGTGGTGGGGACCCGTCCGTGCCAGCAGGCCCGGCGCGGCCTGACGGTTCTGTGTGCTGGGCGGCTCTCGGGGGAGCCGGGCTTGGTTGTTGAGATGCATCTGAACAGCGTCTGAACAGCTTTAGAAAAATCTGAGCAGATTCAGCTATGTCAGGGAACGTTCAAAGCCTGAGTAAACCAGGAAGATTAAAGCAACGTTGCAGGTCTGGCTCAGTTCAGTCAGAGGCTCGGCCACGAGCAGCAGCCGGGTCGTGGAAATCCGTACCGGGATGAGACAAATTCCCCTGAGCTGCTCCAGTCATGGAATGCCAGCACAGTGAGGCCACACTTTAAATGAGTAGCGTTTAAGGAGGAGAAACTGCATAGGTCAGCCCCTGTATTTTGGCTACAGACTGGTAAATTAAATCTGACAGGAGAGGTTTTTTTTTTTCTTTGAAATCCTTAAATTAAATTAAAGGAAGCACAGCAATTCCAGCGTTGCTGCAGAGTCCTATATTGAAGGCATTCAGGATACGGCGTGGGTTTTTCCAGCAGCCAAGATCAATGCATGAGGAGGAGGTGTGTTCATGTGTGCTACACACAAAAAAAGTAAACCACACATTAAAAAGACTGTCAACGCTCTTAAGACTACTATCGTGCGTCTCTTGAAAAAAGACAGAGGCACTGGAATAAGCAGGAGGTATGTGATTGAGAAACACCAATTTAGAATAAGATACTTGATCTCAATCCACCTGAGTTACAATTATGAAGAGTTAAACTTTAGCTAGGAGTTAGAAGCAATTTGTACTGATTAAACCAAAAGATGACTAAGTATAGTGCTATTCACTATTATGTACCTAAAACTTTCCTTATAGTAAATGAATTGTCATAAGGACAAAAGAAGCTGATAGAATTATAGCTAGCACCTAAATTGCATGATCAAATACAGGCAGGAGGTATGGACCGTCTCCAGAAGACTTGCCGAGGTTTGCCCACAATAGAAGGTAGAAAGTTCATGGTGATGAAGAGATCCCTGACTTCATCTTTCAGGACCACTGACTCAAATCAAGACCACCGACCCAAATCGAAAAAGGAACTGTGCACGCGCAAAGGACTAATAACCTCATTTTAATAAGAAGCGAGAAATGGGAGGTGCTAGAAATATGTATATGATTAATATGTAACACTTTGTAGAATAAATAAACGGCAAATAACCATGTAAGGTGCTGGCATGTCTCTAGGAGGTGACTCCCGTGCTGCCCACCGGCGTAATAAACATACGACTTTCTAACTTTAATTAGTTAGAGAGTTTTTGTCCGTCCGTGAATATCGTGATTTTAACGATTCACACTCAAATTTGGGAGAAATAGCAGAGCAGTTAAACCACTTATTACACGGTACAGAGTTGGGAGCTTGTACCCAGGGGTTGTGCAGCACAAGGACCCAGCTCGTGTCCTTTTAAGGCACCTACACACAAGTTTCTGTGGGTGCACAAGAGCAGAAAAGGTGACAAGAATGCTTGAAAAAATGTGAAATTGGCTTTGTTAGTTGGACAGAAATGAAAGGCATCACCACGCACAGCAAGTCATCAGGAAAACCGATCCAGCTCCACAACAGCCGACCACATACGGCGTCCCCCCTGCTCGGGAGAACGAGCGCGAGTGGCGCCGCGGGGCCTAGCGGGGGATAGATATGCAGTCCGAGGGCAGCGAGCAGCGGCAGCAGCGGAGCCCTTTCGGTTAGTGCTTCTTAAGGCGAGTTCTATCAAAGGAACTGCTTTTACTTCGGGGTTGCTGCAGTGCCCTCCGCTGCCCCGGCACAAACACGGGCCCCGCCAAGGGCGGGGACGGCAACCACCACCAGAGTGGCCCAGCAGAGTAACACGGGCCGCCACCGGTACTTCCCACGATGCGCTCGGCACACGGACCTCCTTCCACCGACATTTCCCACGATCCGCTCGACACAACGAGCTCTGCTCAACTCCTCCTCCGAGCCCACACCGGGCGGGAGGCCCGCGGAGCGTCCGACACGGGGGCGGGTGAACCCCGCCCCTGCCT
>VZTD01001252.1:28266-44618 GCA_013397725.1 Rhagologus leucostigma | reverse complement strand
TGGGCTGTGAGCCGGGCCGGCACTGGAGGCTGGCGGGGGCGGTGCATGAAGGAACTGTGTCAGATGGAGGGGTGAGGGAAGCGGGACGGAGGGACGAGCGCCGCGGGGTTCCTTTGTAAGCACGGGCTCACCTCCCGAGGAATGCGAGAACGGATAGAGATAGAAGGTGTTTAGGGAGAGCCACGACACCGCTTCTTGGTAATGCTTTAATGAAGCAACACAACAATCCAGCGTTTCTTTGCAGGTTGGGGTGTCCCTGTGGAAGCCCCCAGAAGCCATTTCCCCTTGTCACTGCGGTCTTACCCTCAGATAGTCAGAGCTGTGATTTTGTGTTTCCTGGTCGGGAGAAGTGAGAGCATTCCATCGCGCCCTGTAAGCACCGATTAAGTGCATAGGTTCTGCTGTGCTGGATGGGCCAGGCTGTCCTGCCAGGGCTCAAAGAAGTAGCTAATTTCCAGCACACAAATGCATGCATTTGTACTGATAACCCACATAAGAAGCATGTGCTTCAGGCTGTGACAACTGCAGCTCTCATCTGAAAAACTGACAGTGCTGGGAAGCTGTCTAATTTATATAGCAAAGTAAGTAAAGATTAGTTACTTTTAGCATATTTCTTTCGAATGAGAATTTGGGGAGTGTTCTGCCCTGAGTGTTGGAATGCAGATTATCCTGCTTTAGTTTGGTACGTGACAGCCAGGTGCTGGCCCTAGAGCTGTCGCAGGGAAGTTTAACAATCAGACAGCAACAGCAGAAAGGGTTTGCTGAATTTTTTGCTCTGTACAGGAATGGGAGCATTGAATATGAGACATGGTCATGGTCACAGCTCTTGGCAGCGTTCCTGCCTGCCCATGGCTTCTGATTTCTCTGTGCAGCATTGCCATCTCAAGGGGCTGCAGTGCTACTTGCTGAGAAGTTTTGCATCAGGAGCTTTTGGGCCCCACAGGTTCTTTGACCGTCTCTTGCAAGACAGTGACTAATGGGATCTTATGGGTACTGCAGCACGAGTCAGTGACAAGGGTGAAATAAGGATAAAGCTGCTGAGCTGAGGGGTAAGACTAATGTCCCTTCCTCTTCTGTGATTATTTCTAGTATTGCGTAGTTTTTATAATGGAAAGGGGTAAGACTAATGTCCCTTCCTCGTCTGTGATTATTTCTAGTATTGCATAGTTTTTATAATGGAAACATTTGCAAGTGTAGGAAGTAAGCTTTTCTGCCTTTCTTTTATGGCTCTTCATATCTTTGGTTAGTGTGGTGGTGAGCACCTGAAGAAAGTGATAGTGGAGCACCTGTTGAGGGGATCCTGCCATGAATGCTTTCCTGTGAGAATCAGAACCTCAGCTTTCTGAGCTGGGAGTTGGTGGCTGCTCTGCTCACCAACTGCTCTAGACAGATGGGTAGAAGTTCCCAACCTGAACTTTGGTCTGATTGCCTGCATCAGTGCTTTTTTTTCAGTTCCATGTGAAGGAATCTCCACACTTACGGTGCTGCAGTGCCTGTTGCTCTTGTATCTTACAGGCAGCATAGCTGCTGCTCTTCTCCTCAGTTCTGACGGTCCAGCAAGGCCAAACAGACTGCTCAGAGACCTGAGTTAGGTGCAGATGTCAGCCGTGTGTCCTACCTTGCGCAGAAGGTTTTGACTGCCAATTGTAACTCTCTTAATATGAAAAGTATGACATAATGTGAAAAGGCAGACACTGGGATAGTTGGTTTTTTCTCTGGTTCTAGTACCTAATACTTCCTTTTTTCTCTAGGGGAAAGCTGGGCCGTTACCCTCCGTGGCCAGGAAAGGTGAGGTTTGTTTGTATTTATTGTTGCTTTCTTAGTTTTTCATGGTTTGTGGTTTGGTTTTGTTTTGTTTTGTTTTGTTTGGTTGGGATTTTTTTTGTGTTTTCCTTCTCTGTAGGGAAAGCTTTGCCTGAAAGCATTTCAGTTGTAGATTAATACTGGTTTTCCTGTTTGTTCATTTTTTAAACACATATACCCCACAAATCTAAAGTGTGAACTAGTTTAGGGCTTTATTTGATCTGTTAGCTCAGTCTGTCAGTAACAGCTGGTAGTTCATATGGAATGAAATGCAAACAGAGAGCCAGCTCTGGAACTGACTGTATTTCCCAAATTTAGTTGTTTTATCCCTGTCACTTTCTGCAAGACAGGTTTCTTTTCTTCCATAGTAAGTTGGTTAACAATACTGTGTTAAATGACAGAAATGAGGAGTCTGGCTTCTCAAGATACTGTTTTAGAGCTATGGTTTTTGAGAATTATCTGAGGTAGTTTGACCCTACTTCTGGTTTGGTTGGGGTTTTTTTCTGATGAAAGATTTTTAAAAATTAATTTTATTAATTTTTTTATATTTATAAATCTATTATTTCTACTTCTCTGAACGACCTTTCTTTTATCTTTTATGTGGCATGAGGGCTGAGCATGCTGAGGTAACAGCCTGAGTCAGGGAAAAGAATTGTCAGTGTGGCTGACAGCTAATACACCTTTGGTTATTGGATCAAGTTAACACCAGGCTCCTCTACAGGTGTCACCTGTGTAACTGAATGATAACTTTTCTCCTTACTAACATTTTGAACTTGATAAGCAACCTATTCTGGAAGTAAAGACAAAGTTTAAATTTAAATTTTAAAGGTTACCTGAGTGGAACAAACTTTTATTAATGCCGGTTATCTTCCTAATCAGATTTTTAAAAAATTTGCAATAGCTGAACACTGGATGGTAAAATCATAAAATTTGTCACTATGTGCTTTTTAACTTTGATTTTCTAATCACCTTTAGATTGTTAACCCGCCTAAAGATCTGAAGAAACCTCGAGGAAAAAAGTGCTTCTTTGTGAAGTTTTTTGGAACAGAAGATCAGTATGTACCTGCTTGTTTTCATCTGGGGAAAATATTGTACCACGTAATGTGTATCTTTTGTGGAAGAAGTATTTACTAACACAGTGCAATGTAGCTTTGTGAAGGATTCCCTTTGAACCTCACAAGAAAAGAAATTCAACTATTACTGCATGCTATAGCTGCTCACTGGGATGTATGAAGACTAGCAAAACTTAGCTTAGGATTTGAGTTGCTGCTGTGATGATAGCTCCCCACTTTTAGGTGTGACATGACTGGGTTAGATTTTAGCATGTAACCATGTATGAGAAAGGTACAGCTCAAAGTAGTCTTTTGTTTTGCTGCCAGAGGAATAAAATCACCTATATAATTGCCATTTGTGAAAGAATATACCTGTCCTACCTGGTGACTGAAAACATTCTTGCTGTGCTTTTGGAAGACTTTACAGTATAAGAGAGCCAAAACTGTTGTAGGCTTCCTTTTTGCAAGGCAGAATTTAATGATTTCGAGTGTGAACAAAATCACAGTTGTCTTAGAGTTAAATCATTACAAACTAGGGAAAAAACCCAACCAAAAAAAACCCAAAAACAACAAAAAAAACCAAAACAAAAAACAAAACCCTGAGAACTTGGGTATTTCATGAAACTGAAAATTATTTTGCTAATTTTTCAGTTTTCCTCTTTATTTTCCGCTATTTCCCATTAAGTCATGTAATAAAGAAGAAAATTGTAAATATCTGTGGAAAACTAAAAAACCCTTTACTTTTTGGAAGAAAGGTGACAAGAACTGAGGCTGTTTGATGAATGTCTCTTAAGGAAATTATTTTTCACTGCTAAATTATTTTTGCTTAATACTTAAAAATATTTTTCCATTAAGAAATGAGGTCTAAACTTGATGGAGTAGTAGTGAATGCTGCATACTAATGTTTGGCTCTCTAGTAACTTGAGGCAGGTGAAGGTTGATTTGAGGACAGAGAACGTTTTTTGGTGGTGCTATTAAATATGGTTATTTGAGCTAATAAATTCTGAGTTGACGTGGATTATTTCTGTCTTGATTATTTGTTTCAATTCTTGTATTTCATATTACTGAATCAAATACAGATTTTTTTTGTAGTAAGACAAGTGGTCAAATGTCTCGCATACTGTAGCTGAGATTAATAACATGATTGCAAATGAAGAGTTCAGAGCTGCAAAATAATCGTGATTTATTAGAGGATTCTAGAGTTCTGACTGGGGCAAATCCAGTCATCTGGCACAGTAAGGTAGTGTGGTTGTTGTAGTGTGGCCACCTCCCCCAGTCTCCAGCTTGTGAAATTTAATCATATCGTGCTAGATAATCATGAATTAGAAATTTGCTTGCTTTGATTGGCATACTCTACCTGAAAATTGAATGGAAGTAAATAGTATCACCTTTCTTTCGAATAATGTTGATAGAGAGAAGAGAGAGAAGCTTGTCTACCTCTTCTGTCCTGACTTGGAACTTCAAAAGGCTGTGCTGGTTAGAACTGTGCTGTTCTAGCCAGTGTGCTGCTTGAGAAAATTCTCACGTTTGAGCATAATCAATGAGCCAAATCAGGAAAAATAGAAATTATTTCACTTAAAATGTGACCATGAAGAGAAGTTCCCTTTACTTATTTCGTACAAGTAAACTAGTGGGTTTTGCAAATACTTTTTTCAGGTGTTTGTATAAACAGTACTTGGAAATACGTAACTGAGAGAATGTCACCACCTTATGAAAAGCCTGAGGAATAGCAGAGTGCAGAGCTGTCACTGTCCAAGGGGTGATGAGGAGCATGCTTACCCATACTGATGGTGTAGTACATGTGGCTTCTTTTTTTAGCACCTCACTTTTTCTGCCATGTTCATGCTGTACGATGGCATTTCTGTACCACGGATCCATTGCTGCAGCTCTTGTATTACTGCCTTACCCTTTGAGGTTGAACAGGAGAGGATCTGGACATAGGCTATTCACCTCTTGTCCAGTGTGTGTAAGGCAAAGGTGATGCTGGTTGCTGGGTACAATCCCTCCCACAAACTTCTGAGGGTTGTTGCTAGCCAGTTTGTGGAGAGGTAGGCAGTCTAAGGCCTTATTTTAGTCTTATTTCCTTTTGAGGATTCCTAGGTGCCTGCTGTGGCCAGAAATGCCCCTGTTCCAGGCTGAGTGCAAATTGTTCCCTCCTGGCTCATGTGGCTTTGGTTTGTCATACTAAAGGTTAAGGAGAAAGATGTTTAGAAGTAAAAATGGATGTGCATGAGCAGAGGGGTAAATAAAAACCTCCTGATGAATCTTGCAGTGATTTTGGTGTAGTGTATAGGTTTTGGTTATTTATGAAATTCTGGCTAGCTTAAGATACAGCACAGAGGAAATGCATTTTCCTTTTCCTGCAAATTGAATATTACCATGTACTGGGCCTGTGCAGTGCTGCACTGACTAAGAGAATAGATAAACTGGAAAGCTGTGAGTAGTTTTGGTCCAAGACACACAAGTGAGAGCATGAGTGCATTCAGACTGTTCTCTAAGTCCTGCCTTTTGATAAATTTTCTACTGAGCTCTGTGCTCTGTATGTTAATTGTGTTGGTGGTGTTAGTTGCTCCTGTTACTTCTGAAGGAATGGGTTTTCTAGAAGATAAGTATTCTCTACCCATAGAAGCAGATTTTGCTTATGTTTAAACTGTGAAGTGCATATATGCTTTGCCACAGTGAAAGCCACCTTGATGTTTGTAATAGTGATGTAATATCCATGTCCTATTCTAAGTGATTGTGTGCATCGCAATCAAGGCAGTCATGTAATGTCTCTTTATTACCTTGTTCTCCAAATTGATAAGGAGGTTTTTCTAGTCTGCCTAGGAGTTGTTTTTCCGAGTGTCTCTTCTTAGAGTAAGTCACATTAAAAGGATTCTTTATCTAAAATCAAGAACAGTTGATGTTTCCTGCCCATAGATCTGACAAGCATGTTACAACATCCATTACAGGAATCTAAACAACAATTTTAATTTAGTTTGGAAGTGGAACTTAGACCTCTTATCTGTGTTTCTAACTGTGCTTCTCAGATAGTATTTTAAATCCCCTTTTTATTATTATTTCTGTGCTATAGTCTTGTAGAAAATCTTTGTAGATATTTCAGTAGTCAAGTAAGAACTTTTTATTTTGCTGTGTATGTACGTTTACTGCTTTTAGTAGTTGGAACGAATAGACCGGCAGGTCCACAAGTCTTTCTTGGTGTGCTTCATCCAGTTCAAAATATTTTTGCATTTCATGGCCTGCTTAGGAATTCATTATGACATTTGTCAAAACTAAAAATATCATTGCTTTGAAGGTATCTTTCTATGACGATTCTACAGAAATACTGGGGAGAGTCCTGCAGCCATCAGAGATGTGTGTACAAACACAGCCATTCACCTTCCGTCCCCCTTTGATATTCCCTAACGCCAAATGGACTTGCAAGTTGTGTTTATCAAAGTCTTAACAGGAAGCTGGGACAGTCCATTCTTGCTTACAACCTTTTGAAGCATCAGTGTGAAACTAAATATGGTGAGGTCAAGGGGCACTTCCTGACTTGATATATTAAGGAAAAAATGGAGGAAGCTTGCAATATTAAGATAAGTGTAATAATTTGCAGCCTGTTTCCATCAGGCACAGTGATTTTAACACAGCACTCATTACCTTTCCATCCTCCATGTCCTGTTGGGATGAAAGCACCTACCTTTTTCTTCTGCCACTGTTTTCCCTGGTTTTCAAGGAGAGAGTAATTTCAAAATGTAGTCTTTCTGAAATGTTCTTTCAGGTCCTGACATCAGAAAACACTTGCTTTAAGTTTGCCAGCTGTTGGAAATACACCTGAGCAGTCTGAGGGGGCTGGAGGGATAGGCTGAGCTGATGGAGGGGGTGAGCTTGTGTTCCTGGTACTTCTCAGTGAGGCAGATTATCCCATGCGGAGCTCTGTGTTGCTGTAGCAGAGCCAGCTGCAATGTTGTTCGACATTCCTGCAGGCACAGTACTGTAGCTGAAAATCACTACAGACAAAACTCTTCCGCCTCTTACTGAGGACATGTTTTATTGCACGAATTTGAAGAACTTAATGCTTAATTTCTTTCAGTATTGCCCTGCTTCTTGGTTTCTTCTAAGTATCCCTTCCTTTATTCTAGTATGATGTGGTCATTTTAGTATTTTTTTTTCTGGAAGTTTACGTACTAAGTTGCGGAGTTTAGTTACTTGAGTTATTTAATTCGTGAGGATTGGGATGTTCCCTTTTAACAGAAGGAAATCCATCTTGATTTCTGTCGTGTGCTCATACACACTGGCCTTGTAAATAACTAAGCAATTTGCTTTTGACTTTCAGAACTGGTTGTGTTAGCACTTTAGATGCCCACACTGAATGCTACAGTCTAAAGCGATAAAATTTTTCCCAAACTGTGGTAAATAGAAATTTGGAGATACAGTGCCACTATTTTCCATCCCTAGCTATACGTTTTGCAAAACGTGAAGATTGGTGGATATTCCATCTCATTTCTGCAGTCATCAGGAGTTGGTATCTGTAGACGGGAAGAGAGTGGCTGGAATGGTGAGGGTTTGAAGATGTCCTTGCCTGTGCCAAGCTTGTGCCAGGGATTTGAATCCGGTATCCCTCCATCTCTCTGTGCCACTGTTTCTGTGCAGCTGCAGGTCACTTTCGTACTTGCCTCTGCTTATTCTAAGTTTTGATTATTGTTAATGGTTATAATGTGGATTTGACATGAGTAGTGGTTTTTTAAGAGTGGTGTTTTGGAGAAGATGGGGTACAGTGTGGAGAAATGAAAAGAGAAAACCCATTGCTAATGGGTATTTTTATTACGTATTTTCACTTTCCATGTAGCCCATTCTTTACAGATGCCGGGTGACTGTGCAGCGGTATGAATGCAATTTCATCTTAAATATGACATCTTCAGTAACATTGTTAACATTTTTCTCAGGCATTGATTCATTGCTGAATCAGGAGAGAAATAGTAGTTCCTTTTATATGTTGTATCCTTGAGACTTATCTAAATACTGGCCTTCATTGGCCTTGAGGGTATTGAGATCTTGTGTATAAACATGAATGATTTTGTTTCGCGAAAAGTTCTTTTGTTTTCAAGTGCTTGAAACACTGCATGCAATTGGTTTATGAACATTGGCGTCAAAGACATGCTCATCTCTTACAGAAGGTTGTCTAGGTTGGTGATGCATAAAGAAGCTGGAAAGGAAAAGACCAATTTAATTTTTTCCCTGTTTTTTCAAAGTTTATTTTTAACTGAGGCAGCGTTTAAGATTGTTTTTCACTTATTAATTTGTCTCTGAGATCTCTAGTTCTTCGTCCTGGTGGATCACAAGTGCCAAGATGGACCTTTGAAGCCAGGAACCAGAAAGCTTTTTGCGTTAGGCTTTCTCCGTACCAAAGGAAAAGGAATGAAAAAGGAAGCTAATGAACATGTGCAGTGAGGAGGGATAGGATGTGCAGAAACCTAAGAGAATGCCTTGAGAGAAAAGAACTTATTTTTATTTAGGAGTTCGGTCCTGCAACAACATTTAACATGCTTTTTTGTATTGTGGTCCAACATTTTGTTTCCGTTATACACATAATGAAGTGCTTCTTGTGAGCTGTTGCTCTGTGGTACCCAGGGATGTTTGTCACTGTCATACAGGTTGGCTTTAAGGTGTGTTTCACAGTAATGTCTGGGCAGCTGGGAGAGATTCCCTGAGTAGCTGCTGGACTCAGACTCTAGTCTGAATGCAATGATTTGACTTGTTATATTAAGTCAGTTCTTACAAAAATGATGTAAACTAAGTGAAAGGATTCAGCTTTGCATGCAGGAGCACTGGGTTCTTTGGAAAGGGTGCTGGCATTTTCCACAGTCAGTTCTAGCAGGAGGTCTTGTCTCTGCAAATGAGACCCAAAATGTTTCAGTCTACTTTGAGGAAGTTGATTCCTGATTACAAACAATTGCTATTGCTAGTGAGGAGAAAGGTCTTAATGAAACTATAGAGTTTATTTTGTGAAGAAAGGACAATCAAGATTCAGCAAAACATTACTATTAATTTCTGTTGTTTTAATCTTCATGTTCAGTTTAACTATATGACATGGTGCTTAGTGTCTGAAACTGCAGTATTAGATCACTTCATCCGCTTGCAGGAGCGAGATTGCAGTGGGGAATGTTTAAAACCTGTAACTGTGGATAGTCTATGTAACATAGAGATATCTGGGGACAAGAGAAAGTCTGATTGCCCCGTTTCTGCTGTGTGCTAAGAAGTACCATTGGCCATACTAACTGAGGGAAGGGTTTTCGAAACTTACACAGTTCTGTTTTCACTATGGTGGAAGTAGCTTTGTAACAGTGTGATTGATGATCCTGTGCTTGAATTTGGGGAGGCAGAAAGGTGGTTTAATCTCTGAGAGCCACAAGGAATTCAGGCATCAAGGGAAGCAAAGGCATTCCCTTAAACCTCACTGAAGAAGTGGTAGAAGAGCTTGTTTACCTGAAGGAAAGTGAAGTTGTCACCCATACTTGATGACTTTACCATTTGGTAAATATCAAGAAGTCTTATTTAGCAGGAGTAGAAACAGGGAGGTAATTTGGTTTTCCTCAAAGGTCTGCAGTCTTAATAGAACTGCAGGTTAATACTCTGCTACTGTGCAAGTCAGGTTATCTTAAAAAAGCAACAGTGAAGGATATAGTTCTTTTACCTCAAAAACAAAATTGTTGTTTTCATGCAGAATACCAGGGTACATCAGAAATAAGTGCAGCAATAAGCTCTGGCTTTTGTATTCGTTTTGTGTGGTCAGCTCTATAGTGAGATACATAATTTGGGGGTTTTTTTCCTACAGTTTTTTTTTTTTTGACTCCTGTGTGCTCAGTATATTTGAACCAGGGATTGATAGCTGAGAATTGTTAGGTGAACTTTGCTTTCAACAACCTCTGGAGCAGATTCGTGGCATTGGCTACTTTACCTGGAGGCGTGGGACTGTGGGTGTTTCTCCTGGTGAAACAAGAGCAGTCATTGGGCCGCCGTTGTTTTAAATTCGTCCTGTGATCACATCCAAAAGCTGTTTTGCCGACAGAGAATATGAATAATGCTTAGAGGGGGACAGTGCTAGAATGAGAGGAGATGAAACTTAAGAAATAACAAAGAAAAAAGTGCCAGAAGAAAATTCTCAGTGAATGCAGTAATGGCAGCCCTTCAGTTTCTAGATAGTAAGCGAGTTTGGGCTGTTATCATCAGTAGATCTGGGGGAGAAAGTGTAGCTGTGTGTTTCTCAAAGCGGGATTGAGAAAGCTGCTGTTTGGAGAACATAACTAGCTTTTTTTTTTGTTTCAAGTGCTTGGATCAAAGTGGAGCAGCTGAAGCCTTATCACCCTCACAAAGAGGAAATGATAAAGATTAACAAGGGTAAGCGCTTCCAGCAAGCTGTGGATGCTGTAGAGGAGTTTCTTAGAAAAACCAAAGGCAAGGACCAGGTGAGTGGGTTCTTTTTCACTGTGTGCATCAAAACAGGTCTTGGCATGAATGATGATTAGATGCCTTGTTATGTGAAAGGAGTTTGTTGCCTCTGGCAAGTTGAGTGGGGTTTTGTTTTCCTTCCTTTGGTTTTTGGGGTTTATTTCCTATCCTCTCTTCTTCCCCATTTAATCTTGTTTGGTGGGGAAAAGCGTTATTAAACTGATGGAGAAACTGAAGAGGCTAATTGATCTGCCTGTGATGATTTGATAAATCAGTCTTAAGAATTTGGTATCTACTAATCTTGCCTTTAGTATGCTGGAAGTTCACACAGTCCTGGCAAGTCTTCAGGTGGCCTGTTCTGTTATGTGCTTGCTTAAACTGGTGTGTTTTTGCAGGAGAACTAACCAGGAACTTCACTCACCAATTCCAAAGGGCTAAGAGATGTGTAGTTTTCAAGTTACTGTGCTGTTGTTTTGCTTGATAGTAATCAGCACAGGGTCCTTCACATCCTTGGTTTTGCATGAAAATCATTCCATCTCTTCTCTTCTTTCCTTACCATCTTCTATTCTATAATCTCTCAGGCGTCTTCCCATAACTCCACTGAAGAGAAGAATCGGCGTAATTCCAGTGAAGAAAGAGGCAAGCAATCTGCTGGTGAAGAGAAACGCAAAGCCAGTTTGTCTGAAGGAAAGGTGAAGAAGGGCACAGGGGAAGGAAAAAAGAGGGTCTCTTCTGTCTCGTCAGAGAGAGGATCAAAGTCACCCTTGAAAAGAGCCCAGGATCAGAGCCCCCGAAAGCGGGGGCGTCCACCCAAGGATGAGAAGGTTTGTGTTGTGCATGTCCGCCAGTGCCCGTGGACTTGGCATCTGGACTTGAGGGCTGACTGGCACCTTGACTAACAGGCCAGCGGGAAGAATCAGTTCAGTATCCCTTTTTTTAAGCTTTTCCATGTTGCTACTTCTAGACCATTTGGCTGCCTGATACCCTTGGCAAGCATATTGTTGATTCTTCCTGTGATTTTTACCAGTTAGTTACTGTGAGTGGCTCTGTTCGTATCTTTGAGAGGGCTTTGAAAGCTGTATCAGGAGACTCCGTCTTTCGTCTTGCCATCCCTCGAGTTCAGTTTGTGTGGGATTAGCGAAGAGATATGGGTCTTCATCTGATTCCTGACTTCTGCCATCTCATCTACTTCATATGATCAGGTGATTAGTAGTCACTCAACTTCAACCTCAGTACTCACAAAGAGTGAGGTATTCTTAAGGGCTAGGGCTTAAAGAAGAAATTCGTATCCTGGGGAAACCACCGGAAGAATTGTCTTCATTTGAGCTCCTATGCTTTAGGATATGTTCTAATCCTCCATTATAAAGGAGCATTATTATTTTATCCCCACTACTTCCCTGATATTTCTAGATATTGTGGCAGCACTTTGTCTACCCTCATTTAGAGTTCCATCCTTTTTATTGTGGAACTCACCGTTGTGGTCTAGATCTTCCTATTCCAAACGGATATTTATTTTGGTGGATTATTACAAGGCACGTGCTCCATCGGAGACTACACCTGAAGACAACTGGGAGACTTCAGCTGAAACACCATACAGCAATGTGCTTGCTCACCTGTGCTTCAAGGGGTTCATGTAGTGCTTCACAGTCTTTTCTTTCAGTCAGGATGCAAGTCAAGATGGTGTTCTTTGCTCTCCAGAATTGTGAATGGATTGGCCTTCGCCGGTTGAACAGCAAACTCTCTCTTGATGTAAAATGAAGCTGATGATCTCAGATGTTAGCTATGAAGGCATCATAGACTAGAGTCATAGAATATCCTGATTTGGAAGGGACAAATGAGGATCATCAAGTCCATCTCCTAAGGGGTTGAAGGAAATACTGGCTCTTTTTTAGCACCAGTGTCTGTGAAATTAGGCTGCGCAACAGATCCCATCAGTTTCTTCTTTTGAGGGAAGTTGGACGAGGGGAGGAATGGATGCATATTTATGAAATATAACTAATTGTCTTGACTGATGTCTTGACTGATGCAGGAAAATGCTTCATTGGCAACATAATTTTCACTTTTCTAAGTGTCTTCCTTTAAGCATGTTGTGTCTCCACATATTTCTGTTAAAATAAGCCAAAAGACCTTTTATTTCACTTGCAAAATGATTCTGTGTCTTTGAGCTAGATTCATTCCAAAATTAATCAAAACTAATGGCTGGGAGAATTCTGATAGTGCTGACACATTGCATGCATAGTTTTACTGCGTTAACTACCTTAGGGCATCGGAGTGCTTTGAGTGAGCTAATT
The DNA here is from genome assembly GCA_013397725.1 of Rhagologus leucostigma. Classification (NCBI taxonomy): domain Eukaryota; kingdom Metazoa; phylum Chordata; class Aves; order Passeriformes; genus Rhagologus; species Rhagologus leucostigma. Next base: position 32,041 of record VZTD01001252.1, on the reverse strand, counting down.
GTGGTAGTAGATGTTATTTTACTGGCACATGGCAAGCAGACTGGTTTTAAAGTTGCCACAAAGTGGTGGCCAGCTGTGTGATAACTGCCTGGCCACAAACCAGGAAATTAAGCAGGATAAGGTAGGAAAGTGGCTTATGGCTTCTGGAAAGTGACAATTAAAATAATTGCCATGAAAATATAACAATACTGCCTTAATACTGTTTTTCAGCCTATGAAATAATTTTTAAATCTTGTCTTCTTGCCTGGTTCTCATAAATTCCTCAAGCTTTTAGCCCTAGAGTAGAAAACATTTATATTGTCCTGAATTAATACGATGCTAGGATTTGGGGTTTTTTGCTCCATTGCAGTCCAAATTCTGGCTTTCCAAGCAATAAGGATGCATAAAATTCAAGAATCCAGTTGTTGCTGAGGTGTGCTCTGTCTAGAAAGGCTCTGTGGCCATACGTGATCATTTGAATACTCTCTTTTTTAAGCTTCTATGAATATTTTCAAAGGAGCAACAGAACTTCATAGGTATCAAAGCAGGTTTTATCCACGCTTTACCAGCTGAAGTATGCAGGACTCTCCCTAGACACTACAAGGTTGGAGACTGATGTCTGCATTGTCCTGCTAGCACTTGGACAGTTGCATTGTTCTGGGATACCTCCAGGAGTCTTGCTCTGGCCATTTTTGCAAACAGTGTTCTTCTCTTGTGCTTCTGTATGGATGCTAAGGTATATTGTGCATTTTCAGGAAGTAATTTTGGAGGGGAGATAATGTGACTCCGTTACTGAACCCTCATTTTGGAGGAAGACAGCATGTATTATGCAGAAGTCCTGTGCAGTCCCTTCATGTAGCATAAGGACCTATTTGTCTATTGCATATGTCTATGACTTACAGCATAAAGACCTATTTTAACCTGTATGTCTTGGGGAAATAGAAGATAAAGTTTAATCTGCTCAACAGTAAAAGCCCCAATATGTTAAGTACTATCATGGTATTACAAACCAGGGCCTGTGGAGCAGATGAGGCAGCTCACATACCAGTTTGTCTCATGGATTCTGCAAACTTGAGCAGATGTGGCTGTCAACCTCATGCTTTGAAGGTTCTCCTGATAACAGGTAGGCTGTTCTTTTGTGACAGGGCAGGATTAAAAGAGTTCAGACCTCTGCTTGTAATGATGTTCTTCACTCATTTGTTAAGCTTTTTGCATCCACCAGAGGAAAATACAGGATCAAGCATGTTCGTTTGTTTCTCTGCTCATTGCATAAGTGCACAAGTACAGTGATTCCTCTTAGGTATGAAGAATGGACTCTCCAGAAGCCATAAATCTGGTTGAATTCCTTCGCTGGCAGTTCATGTTTTCCTCACCTCACCTGTGTTGTTAATACTCAGCGTTTAAATATGAATGCTCACGGAAAGGCCTTTGAAATAGAAGGCGTTTATAGTGCTTTCAGAGCTCTCTGTGTGTGCTCAAATGATCATCGTGCTGTGACCAGCCCCTGAGCCAGGTTTTAAGCTCTTTCTGATCCTCCTTCTGTCTCCTCAGGACCTCACAATTCCAGAGTCAAGTACAGTGAAGAGAGTGATGACTGGAACAGTGGCTGGATTTAAATGGCCCCCGAGTGTGAGCGAGGTGAGAACCTTTACAACATCTAGGATCTGAGTTTGTGGCAGCAAATCTAGAGCCTTTTGTCTGGCTGTAAAACAGTGAGATCTTACCTTCTTGTTTCAGAATGTACTGCAGCATAACAAAGCTGAACAATATCCCAGACAGTTCAGAAATATGCTGGGAAGTGAGATTTCTGTCTCTGTGGAACTATTTGCAGATTCACACTTGACTTGCTGTACTAACTTGTTCACTGCTTGTTTCAAAAGCGTTTCTGAGACTGACTTCTCAAAACTGGAGGTGATGAGGATAGTCTCTCCCTGTCTGAATACTATCACATGGGGTAGTTTCATTTGGTTTCCTTCACAAGCAGCTTTTGAAAACCTTTTGATTTCGTTGAATAAATGAGTGATCAGTAAAGCAGAGTAAGAGCAGTGTGATTCCAGGCTAGTATGTATAATACTCACTGGGGAGATGAGGTACCTGGGCCTGCAGTCCTTGTTGCTGTTAGGATGGGTTTGCTTGGCATGTGGGAATCTCCAGCCAATTTCCAGAACGCTGTTTTATGGAATTCCTTGGAAGTTGGGAAATAAGTGTTTTCATTTGCTTGGGAGAGGAAGAAGTGGAATATGAATTTTCTTCCTCTCACGTTAATCTTGCTCGTATACTTCTTTGGTTTTCCTACAGATGTCCAAAAATGAGGAATTTGGTTTGAATGGCATTGGTTTTGAGAATGAAACACAATGTAAACTACTTAATTGAAACAGGCTGTTCGCGACAGCTGATACATTTTATATTTTCTCCCTTATGCTGTTGTTCTCATGCAGCTTAAGAGAGCAAGGGAATTGTGCTGTGGTCGCTCAGTGACTCTCTGGATTTATTTCTGAGGCTGTACTTTCTCTCTTTGTAGCCTGTGAAGGACAGTGATCCGCACTTTCATCACTTCCTACTGAGCCAGACAGAGAAGGTAAGGATTTGGCAGACAGGATCATGCTGCTGGGTAGCTTGGAATCCTGCCCTTTGCTGGAACTGAATACAAGGAGTATGCATAAAGAGCTCCAGAATTCCGTTCTTTGGGGGCTGGCAATTAGATAAGTTCAAGTACCTCCCAGCCTTAAGACTTAGTGTGATTTAGCGTTAAGTACAGTGAATAGTTTTAAGTAACTCAAGATTATCTAGCACTAGTTTTTGACAGATCTGGCGTAATAAATTGTGTAGAATGAACATTGATGGACAGGAAAAGGTTTTTTGTGTTCAAAAATCCTGTCGTTTGATTGTTTTTGATGGTTGTCCTATCAGTTTCTTCATCCGGATAGGCTTGTCAATTCACTGAATGTTGCAGGAAAACTTCCAGGACCAGAAAAGCTCCGTGTAAAATACAGCCAGTTTATCTCCCGAGAGTCAGAAGCCTTGCAGGATTTTATATTCAGCAGTGAACATCAGGAGGAAAAGGAAAGATCAAACTAAATGTAAAAGGATTTATATCTCGCTGAGGATCTGGGCAGAGCCAGAAGGATTAAGAGCTGTTAACAGTTTTATCTAGACGAGCTCACAGTAAGCAGCGTGGGTAGGAGGAACAGCCTTTGCCTTAGCATTTGTAGAAAGCCACGTGCCTTCTCATATTGACCAGAAGGTTTTGATTCCACAGCTGCAAAGACATAGCACAGATATGAGGCTTCGTGGCAGGCTTCAGAGAGCTAAATGTAGGAGTAGGGATGGCCTGGGTTCTGATGTCTGCAGTGGAGCCTGTTGTAGGAACTACAGAAGGGAGTTTGCAGTGCCGCTGTTAGAAGACAGGTTGAATTGCTGGGGCAGGGTGGGAAAGAACGATCTTAATATCTTGCAGTATGTTTTAGGTTTTATTTTCTCCCCTTGAGGGAAGCCTCAGAGTTGTCCTGCTTTGAAGGTGGTGGTGGGTGGGTGAGCTGCCTGTTTCTGTGGAATAAGGATATGGTCTGTTTGCTCAGCAGAGTAAATCAGCACTGTCCTTTCTCTAAATGTTTTGTCTTCTCCATACAGCCAGCTGTCTGCTATCAAGCCATAACAAAGAAGCTGAAGGTTTGTGAAGAGGTAAAGCAAATCTTGGTTTTGATGGATTTTTATTGTTATGAGGTCTTGCAGTTCTTCCAGAGCTGTGCATTATATTGTTTTTATTATTATTTCCCCCCCACTCTTCCCCTCCCCC
>VZTD01001252.1:16360-28202 GCA_013397725.1 Rhagologus leucostigma | reverse complement strand
CCCCCCCCAGGAGACAGGATCCACCTCCATCCAAGCAGCAGACAGCACAGCAGTCAATGGCAGCATTACGCCTACAGACAAAAAGTAAGATCTCCAACACGCTTCAGCCATTTCCCTTTCTCTTCTTCCTGGCTCACACATGCAGCCGCTCTCCAGCCTGTCACTGAGAATGAATAAACCTAACATTTCCCTTCAACTGCACATTCCTTCTGTCCTTGTGTGAAAGTGTTCTAGCGGGCAAGGTGGGAGGGAGACAGGTAAAAACAAAGGGGGCTTTACAATACAAAATTCAGAGTAAGTTCTATCTTGGATACATCTGGAATTCAGGGTGTTTCTGCAGTTGCCCTTTTCGGTAGGTCCCACTGCAAGACGTTAGTAGCAGTATTCCTGAGTGTTGCATGAGGTAGGAAGATAAAAGGGGATTGTGCGGTTTGGCCAAAATCTAGTAATATAGCCCCTGAGAGAAAACCAGGTTGCAACCACCTTTCCCCCCACAGGGTTCGGGAAAAAAGGAAATTTTTCCTCGAAGGAAAGTGAAAAGAGATAAAAACTATTTATTCTAACAAACACACAGGAAAAGGACAATGATGCTAAATAATGAATTAAAACCCTCCCTATAGAGAGAAACCTGGGAAGATTTCAGAGTCCTTCTGTAGGTATGGTCTCTCTCCTTCTTGGAGCTGGTCGGTGAGGGCGTGGGCCCACCCCCGGGCCTCGGGGAGAAAATTCTCCTGATGTGTTCTGATGTTGGTGAAACAGTTCAGAAGAGAAGAAGGGAAAAAAACCAAAGTCCCAGGAAACAAAATTCAGCTCTCCGTCTCACGCCAAGAGGGAAAAAAAACCCAGCTGGCTGAAGAAAAAGCAAGCAGGGTGCTCCCTTCGTGCCTTCCGCAGTCAGAAAAAACACTGAGGAGTATATCTCTGTGTCCTTGAGAAGCTGCTTTGGAAAGTTCTTCTGGGTGTTTTTTTGTTGTTTTTTTTTTTTTCAAGCTCAGTTTAAAGGCACAGAAAAGGCACAATATTACTTTTTGGGCATAGAGCATGATAGGGGATACACATGATGGAGTCACCCCAAGACAGGATCTGTCTCCAGTAGCTGCCTGGCAGTCGGCTGAGGTTGTTAATCACTCTCCTGAGCGTGCAGAAGACAAGAGGAAGGGGAAGGTGTGTTCTCCCATCACAAGAACTTTGCTGTGTAGCACACAAGCTTTCTGTTTCTCCTAAGACCCCCGTTCTCCTTTCTAGATTGAGAGAAGCCTAACTTGAGCTTCCTGTTTCACTCTCTAACTTCTGCTGTGTTCAAATTGAGTTCAGGCCACTCTTGCTGTTTGCTATTGGGGCAGTTCTCATGGGATGTCAGTTCTCACCTGTACTGCAGGGGAACAAAAATAACAGTGAAGCTGTTCAGGTAAAACAGTCTCTCAGGAAAGTGCATCTCAGAGGTGGGTTGGGAAGGAAGGAAGGAATATCTCTGCTGGTTTAGAGGCTTGAAAATAGGTAGACCTCATTTGGGCCATGTGAGGAGCCTGTAGTGATTTGCTCTGCCCTGTCTAAATTAGTTTGCTTGGAGAAAAGGCAGCATGGCTAGCTGGGAGAGGACAGGTGGCTTGGGAAAGCCACAGTGCAGCTGTAGTGTGGCTAATTCTGCAGAATTAACTGCGGAATTGCCAGGTAGATTTTGTTGTGAAGTTACTTTGGATGTAACTGAATGCTTCAGAATCTCTCTGAAAACTGTGGTTTTTGTGGGAAGCTGCATGATGGATAAAAGGGTTCTTGCAGCAGTATCTGCAAAGGAATTCCTGTTGCAGGTGATTGTAGGGACTTGTTGGCATATTGTCTTGAATGGAGGGAGCAAAACTCCAGCTTGCGGGAGGAGGGGAAAGCTGTTTTCTGGGACTGATGGTTACCTATACTGGCCTAATACTTCCTTTCTTCCTGTGTCTGAAATGGCAGCTGTAGAGCAGGGACTAGGTCTTTGGTCTGGCATGATGCTTAGCCCAGTAGTCCTTGCTGGGCTTTATTAAAATAAAGATGGTGATGTATCATTCAGTTATACAAGCAAGCATTGTATGTGTGACTTAGTTTTAAAATCGGAAGATTAATTAGAGAAGCACCTGCTCATTTCTAAATGTTCCCTTTAACTTCAGTAAGGCAATGAGTGGCAACAGAAAGCACACAAACAGCAATTTTAGTAAACAAAAAACCACACACAAACAAACCACCCCAAACAAACAAAAAGAACCCAGACCATCCAAACCTTTAGTATTTAGGTGATCTTCTGAAGTAGGCTAAAGACTTTTTTCAGAAAATTGTTACGGATGCTTGGTAAGCAAAACAAATTCCAGCTTGCTTTTAAAGCTTAGTATTTGCCCATTGTAGCTGTGGCTGCAGTGGAACATGTTTGTTTGGGTATTTTTTTGCTGGTGATGCTCCAGTTTGCTCTTCATCATTTCCAGCACCATGAGAAACTGACACTGATTGCTTTCTCTTGCATTAATGTTTATCTGTACCCTCAGGATAGGATTTCTGGGCCTTGGTCTGATGGGAAGTGGCATTGTCTCCAACTTGCTGAAGATGGGTCACACTGTCACTGTCTGGAACCGGACTGCCGAGAAGGTAGGCATGTGCTTGGACGTTTCCTAAACATTTAGTTACCCCCTGTATCTCATGGAATCATCTGTCAGTGGTGCCTGGGAGAGGATGCCAAAGAAACACAAGCATGTGCTTGCCACTTCGTTCTGTCCCATTTCCTGGGTGCTTGTTGGTGGGCGCGTGTGACTCGGTGCAGCTGCGGTCTGTTCTAGTGTGGTCACTCTCTATGTCACCAGTCCCGCCCCACTGCCTTTTTGTGTGAGAGGAGAGAGTTGTCAGAAAAAGTACACCCTTGTGTAATATATATGTGTTGAAGAATGGGATGTAACATGCTTCTGAAAATAATTCTGATGTGAATAGCCATGTCAGTGTGTCGTGCATCTGGTCAAAAGGGCCAGGTGTGGGGAGTTATCCCAAGAGATTGAGGTGTGGTAAGATGTGCTGCTCAGCCGCAGATAAGTCTATGTCTATTGTGCTAGTTGTGTTGTGGTAACAAGGGTTCTGTCAAAGACCTGCTGTGTCATGAGACCAGGATGGAGAAGGGGCTTTTTTAGGGGTATTCAAATTGAAAATTGAGCTTATATTGCATTGCACTTGTGTACTAGATAGTGTTGTTATTTGTAGTGGAGGAGGAAAAGTAGGTAGCTGGGGGAGATGTGGTACTTGTAAGATGCCCTGGAATATCAAAGCAGGAAGGGCGCTGTGGTTACTGTGTTAAAAGGGGATTAAGAGATTTATTTTTTCAAGAGCGAAACATGGCTGGTATGAGGGGACAGGGTAAGAAGGAGCTAAGATTTTGAAGCAGCAGCCCACTGAAACACATCAGTCTCAGCTGTGCATATCCCTGTTTACTATCCAGTAATACATTTTGCGATGTCCTTTTACCAATTTTTTTCCCCAAATATCCCTTTTTTCCTAATAATTTCTTGTCAAACCCACAACATTGTTATCATTTCACCTTAGAGTTTTGTTTCTTTGTGTCTTTCTCTCAAAGTTTTTCACCTGTTCAGAAAAGCTGCGAAAGAGCCCTGTGTGTGTATGTGTGGGTGTGTGTAGACAAAGCAACAGAAGAAGAAGTTGCTGTGTAATTAACATGCCTGACTCCTTTGGAGTTGTGTCTAGCAGTGGAGTTTTGCTGCAGTGGAGTTTTTACAGCAAAATGCGAAGAATCCATTTGCTGTGTATTTAATTTGTCTTACCTTTGGACTTGTGCCTTTTGCAGTGTGATTTGTTCATCCAGGAGGGTGCACGTCTGGGAAGAACCCCTGCTGAAGTAGTCTCCACCTGTGACATCACCTTTGCCTGTGTATCAGATCCAAAAGCAGCAAAGGATGTAAGGATTAGCTCTTATTTTACCTCTGCTGGTTAGACTATGAGATGGCAGTCACTGAATGCCAGTTCTGATTCCTGCTAACCACAGTAGCCTGGGTCACTGTACATCCTGAGCAGTGCAGCTGTGTAAAAATAAATGTCCCAACAAAACAAATATGCAGTTTAAAAACTAACTCTTTGAGGGCAGGTTCTGATAACCCTCCGGGGGTCTGCCACTGCAGTGCCAGGCTCAGCTGGACTCCTGCAGAACTGGGGTTTCTCTGCAGACACCCTATTGCTTTACCGCTCTTCTGTTCTCCACAGCTGGTGCTTGGTCCAAGTGGAGTGTTGCAGGGAATTCGCCCAGGGAAGTGTTATGTGGATATGTCCACCGTGGATGCAGATACAGTCACAGAGCTGGCCCAGGTAATCACTGAACCTAGCCTCTTAACAGCTGTGATTCAGCAGCAGTTCTGCAGTTTGTGTTGCTTCAAGCACTTTATTACCTGTTGGTAATAAAACTGCTTCTAGAGATCTTTGGGCTTCTTTTGGGAAAGTCTCAAGTTCCAGGCAAACAAGACAAAATAGCATGTCAAATCTTGACCAGCAAACAGTGTTGGATGAGATGTTCCCTGGTGATACGAGCAAAGCCTGTAGATTTGGCAGAGCTTTTACCTGGCACCAGTGCAAACAGACAGCCAAATTTTGATCCCTTAAGAAATATTTATAGACAGGTTGGTATTCTGTAGCAAACTGGAGGGTAAAACCCTGTCTGGATTAATGACTGCTAAAATGCATAATCTTCCTAGTTTAAATGCTCTGGTTGGGGAAAAGGAATGTCTTCACATTTCATTCTATAGAAATATTATAGGATTTCCATAGAAGTGTTCCGATTACTTCTGCTGGTATCTATGATTTCTTTTTGGCATCTTGATTGTTCCCCACTGCCCTAAGGCAGTGTGTGTGGTTGCACAATGAAGGGAGCTGGTTTTGGTGAAGTTTTAAGCAGACATGCTGGTCATGCGCTAGTGTGTAACATCAATTCGGAGAATGCAAATCACCCATATTAGTAAACCTCTGGCTGAAGAGATCTGTCAAAGGTCTTTCCTCTCTGGGAACGAGGGGAAAATATAATGATCAGTTTTCTGGGATTCCCATGCCACATACACATCTTCAGCATTGCTCCCTTGGCCAGTATAGGGTGCCATGACTAAAGCATGTCAGTTCAGCTGCTTAAAACATACACAGTAGTGATAGGTGCAGGAGGGTCTTACTGTAGTGTGAGGTCAACTTTTGGTCTTAAGCACCCTTTGCAGAATACAGTGTGATACATCACGTTAGTGCTTTCCTCTCCTGTTTAAATGCTGGACCTATTTGTTCTGCTTTAAAATTCTGTCCTCAGGGGCAGGAATGCCCTAAATGATGTTCCTGCTGTTGTTCGTGCACAGCTAACTAGAGATGCTCTTCTCCCAGGTGATAGTGTCCCGAGGTGGTCGCTTTCTGGAAGCACCAGTCTCAGGAAACCAGCAGCTCTCTAATGATGGAATGCTTGTGATCCTGGCAGCTGGCGACAGGGGTTTATATGAGGACTGCAGCAGCTGTTTCCAAGCCATGGGGAAGACCTCTTTTTTCCTAGGTAATTGAAAGATGGAGGGCCTGACAGCAGTTTCTTAGTGCAAGGACTGGGAATTTCAGCAAGGAGTCTGAGATGTATATGTCATCTTTTTCTTTTCTCTTTGGGCAGTGTTGGAAATTGGCCTGCTCCTCTGGAACTTGGCCAGTTTCAGAGCCTGCAGGCTAAGGTTTCTTTTTTGAATGCTGGCTCATTTTGGAGGATCTGTGATGCTTTTGGTTTTAAGTTATATTTTCTTATGATTTCTCCATTCCTTTGAGTGCTTGGAAAATGGGAATACTTTCTGAAGTCTTTCAGGGGAAGGGAGAGCTGCCAAGTGCTTGATGCCAGGAGTCTAGCAGTGTTACTGCTGTGTGGGCTGGGGAAGCAGAGCTGCTCTTTCTCTTCTGGAGGAATCCCAACGGTGTGTCTCACTCCCAGGTGAAGTAGGCAATGCTGCCAAGATGATGCTGATCGTGAACATGGTCCAAGGCAGCTTCATGGCAACAATAGCAGAAGGACTGACTTTGGCTCAAGTGACTGGCCAGTCCCAGCAGACCCTTCTGGATATCCTCAATCAGGGACAACTCGCCAGCATCTTCCTGGACCAGAAGTGCCAAAGTAAAGTTCTCTTGCATTGTTTTCTTACAGGGCATTTTTTACAATCTAGCAGCTTTTCAGATAGTGGCAAAAGGTAGAAAATAACACTCCCATCTTCATCAGCCTGGGATTACGGTTATTTTGAGAATTCTGGAAATGAAGAGCTGAGTTCCCATTCCTTCCCCTTCATAGCTAGGACTTCTGAGAATCTGAATTAGGACTGCTAAGAGTTTAAGTTAAGATTTCTTTGGGGCAGGGTAACAAGTAAAATGGAGGGCAAGCTGCTTAGAAATCTGAGCTCGCTTGGTCAGTGGGCAGTAGAGACATCATCTGCTGTGGCCAGATGAAGACAGAGAGTAGAGAAACAGGAGAGCTAAAAGTAGTGATCAGCAATAGAAAGGGAGATTGGTGTTGAATTGCAGCCCCTTGCAGCATGGGCTTGGCTTACTTTTGTCATGCTTATTTTTTGCATGGGTTCCTCTCAACAGATATCTTGCAAGGAAACTTTAAACCTGATTTCTACCTGAAATACATACAGAAGGATCTTAGATTAGCTATTGCACTGGGCGATTCTGTCAACCACCCAACTCCCATGGCAGCTGCTGCCAACGAGGTAAGAGTTGTTCAGTGTTCAGATGTGTTCTTCAACATTTATTCAACAGAGCCATTTGTCAACCAGAGACCCAGATCTAAGAATTACATCATCTCTAAGACAAGGGAACAATGACTGAAATATATTTGACTAGAGTGGCATTGGATTTGTTTTGATTGTAGAAACCCTTAGAATGTTACATCAGGAAACACAGAAAGACCTGGCATTTTCTGATCTGCACTTGGATTATTTGACATACTGTGCAGTTCTCTGGTTGCAGTGGTCAGCAAAGGAGTTTTTCTGCTGGGAAAAGGCTTCACACAAGAGCAGGCTCTGATCCTTTTCTGATTTCTCTTTAGGTCTATAAACGAGCAAAAGCACTGGACCAATCTGACAACGACATGTCCGCAGTGTACAGGGCCTACATCCATTAGGCTGCACCCTTCTTACTGTTCATACGATGATTATTGATTAATATTATTATGATACTGGGTTTTAACTCTGGACCAGTCCATCTGTCTTTCCATTTCCTTTTATACACAGACTTTGAGACCTGCCACGGAGGCAGCTGCTGCTGTGAGCCTTCCACTGTGGCAGGAGGGGGGAGGAGGGGGCTCGGATTGTTGCAGTCAAATTAGAAAAATCCATGCCATGCACTGACAGTCATGAGACGGAACAGCAGCAATTGTTCAGAAGCTCTGAGGCAACTCTGCCAGAAATCTGCTGCTTGGCTGCTTTAATTTTCCTCTTTGTTTCCTAGTCCAAGATGCTGTTTCTAACAATCCCTTTTCTCCTTTGCTGTGAAATAATGCAAATGTTGGACTCTCTGCATCAAGGGGACAGGGTGACATACATCCCATCTACCTGTGAACATCACTCGAGTCCTTGGTCCCAAGTAAGATGAGGAGCATTCCTGCTAATTAGCCACTAATAGAGAACAAAGCACCTCCCATGGAGGAGAAGGGCAGTTCCAGAGGGTAAGGGGAGTTGCGTGCAACGCTGTCTTGATTCTGTTTCTTTTTAAACTTCCACTTCCCCAGCACCTTAATGGAGGAATTCCTGTATTGTTAAAGACAACACATTGCATCCATGTCTTCCCCTGTACGGACAACTATAGCTTAGGGAACACAACCTGTACTGAAAATAGGAGAATGCCAATATCAGTGAGGCTCCTGAAGGGTTTATCACAGCCCATCCAAAACATGATTGAAAAGTAACACATTTGCATAGAAAACTGCAAGAGAAATATAGAGCCTATAAAACTGGGCTAGAGATTTTACTTGTTCCTGGCCTTAGCTTATGTTGCGTTACTACTTGTTTGGTTTTTTTTAACCCTTGTAGTCAATAATTACAAAGGTGTCTTGGATTATAGCAGTGTCACAAGCAGAGTGGTGAGTCTGAAAAGGGAGAGAAGAATGCTCCAAGAGATTGAAATTTCTGAGCTCCTTTCCACACTCTCTGGCCTTTGCATGGTTGTCACATCTCTCAGCCAGTTTGCCCATCTACAAAGGTGGGTGATGGTTACCTACCTCACAGGCATACTTTTGTGTACTGACTAGTGATCTTTATACATGTCAGATTTTCCATACATGTTCTTAGTGTTACTACTTTGGGTACAAGCTAGCACAGCATGAACCTTCTTCCTGTGTCTGTGACTCTGCTTGTGGCCGGATACCAACTTCTAGAAAGACCAGTAACTGAAACTGGGGAGGCTAAGACCACTGCTGAGCTTTAGTCTAGAGATGGACGACATGAACTGCAGATGCCAAGGCTGGAGATCAGGGATGCTCTCAGCGTAGATAGCAGAGCAGCCCAGAGTCCAAAGGATGCCTGTCGCTAAAAATGCACAGTGTGGCTTGGTTTTTTGGTTTGTTTGGAGGTTTTTTTCCAATTCTCAGTATTAGCCTTTTGGGAGTGTTCTTGCATTTTAAATTTGAGTGTTAGAAAAATGCCAGTGAGAAACTTTGGCCACAATCACTTCTCAGTGGTACAGTCTCCTTCCTCCCTTGGGCTGGGGTCCTGAAAGGAAAGAAGACAGATTCAAATTAGGCCATGTTCCTGACATCTGCCCCTGCCACCTTAGTTTTTTTCTAGGAACTTGATGGCTGTGTAAGGAAATTTCCCCTGGGTTAGGATTTGCAGCATTTACGTATGGTTCAGGGGCACCTTGTTAAGAAACAGAGTGTCGGATACTCATTTTGAATCACAACATCTAATGCCTCATGCTGTAAATGTTACTTTGAGTATTTCACCTCCTGTGATGACTGTTCTTTGTGGGCTGATGCTGTATTCTGCATTACATACGTCCTGTGGTGAACACCTGGCAACAGAGCTGTCAGACCTCACTGCCTCTTGGCCACTGTGTGTGGGCGATGGTAGTTCTACACCCATGTTCCTTTGGCAGTGCCACTGCCATTCTGCATGTAGGTATTCACAGTAAAGGCACATAAAATTGCCAGGATAGCTAGCCATTGACCTGCTTTTGCACACTGTTCTTCTCCACCCAGAACTCCACTGTTAACATCTGAAGTCCTTTGTTAAACATGCCACAGTAAAAAAAAATCTCTCATGCATTGAGGGCATCTGAGGGAAGTTGTGGGTTTGAGGGCAGGAGATGAGACTACAGGAAAAAATACTTTGGGAGGAAGAAGGAGGTACTGTGCCATGTGCAATTGAGAGTGAACTGTGCTAAGCTGGTTCAGTGGCATCCCCCACCTGTCCCTGCCCTCTTGGGCCAGAGTGAAGGTGAATGGGTGTGAGCAAAGGTAATGGAGGATCTTTGTTCGTTTGTGGTGCCTCTGGATACAGAGAGAATGCCAAAGGAGCTCTCAAGTCCTGTGACAGCTATTTCATAGTGAATTCAAAGAACCATTCCCTAGGCAGCTCACTGCTGCAGGGTTTGTTTCTAGAAATTGTAGAAATTACTAATTCTAGAAATCTAAAAATTACTGTAGTTCCCAGAATGCAGATGGTTATTTCTGTGGGAGTGGCAGACGTGGACTAGTTCAACACTGTAATTTATCCTGAGAAGGTCTGACTGCAGCTTTCAGCCAATGTAGGTGGCTGTAGAGTGGCTGCAGTGCTGCCTGGACAGCTGTACAGTCACAGGTGTGCCCAAGAGGAGCAGGAGGAGACCAAGAGCTCTGATGTGGCTGTGAAGAGGAGGGATGGAAATGGGGGAATCTGGACTGTTCCAGATGCTGGTTGAGATTGCTGTCAGTCTCACTCAGATTCTTGTATTTATGTCTGTAGCCTCTGAACATGGATTTCAATCTGTTCCTAGGCCTGAGATTTGGGGGAGGGAAGTGGGGGAAGCAGTGGATTGAGAAATGCTCTAATAAGACTGGCTAGTCAATGTTGTCCTAATATTGTTGACAATTCTGTAAAGTTTCTTTTTATAAGGATTTGTTTTAGCAATTTGCTTTTTTTTGACTCCCTCCTTTTTAAAAAGAAAATGTGACACTTGTGAAAAGCTTGTAAGAAAAGCAGTTTCCTTTTTCCTCGATGATAGATCCTGTAGTTCATTAAGGTTGTGAATTTTTATTTTCCTGCCTTGTTTTTAATTAACATTTGTCATTCATAATAGGATGTGTGAAAATGTTTAAATGGCAACGATTTTTTTTGTGCAATTAACAAAGCTACTGGCAAAAAGAATAAAACCTTTCTTGGTAACACAATGTTCTTGTGGCATTTTCTAAAGCCTGTCAGAGGACAACTCTGTCTTGGGGCATTAAGGAAGTATGTGTTCCTCAGAACATTAGAAACTCAGAGCTGCTGAAAACCAAGTAATCCTGAGAGCACTTCAGTGGTTGCTGAAGGCTGGAACTGTCAGTGGGGCATTACAGAGGATGAGTGTGGATAAATTCCAGGCTCTGTGTACAGAGGGCTGCATGCATCTGGGATGAGAGGAGGATGCTTGGTTTTAATGTTCTGGTGTTGATGACAACTTGTGTTAAGTTTTGGGCTGGGGTATCCATCCTTCTGGCATTTGGGTTTTTTTGAGCACTAAGTCTTATGAGCAGCCTCGTCCAGTGGAAGATTCCTGTCCATCACAGGAGCGTGGAACGAGATGAGCATTAAGGTTCCTCTCAACCGGAGCCATCCTATTATTCTGTGAACACTAACTCAGCAGTGAGTTGGGTATTCTAAGACATGAGCCTTACCTGAAATGTTTACAAGCTCTGGAATACTGCTTGTGGATAATCAGACAGTTGGACAGCAGTAGCTGTTCCTGCCCTGAGGCACGGGGATGAAATGAAGTGTGGATGAGAGTGGGTTTCAGGTGCAGTGAGTTACAGGTGCCCGAGGAAGCACTTATTGTGAGCACTGTCATTAAAAGCAACAGATAGAAAGTCGAGAGCTGTGCTTGCAGCAGGAACTGGTGCTGTTGGAAGATCTCCCTGCCCTGGGCATGAAGGATCACTCCCATCGCCCACCCCCAGGGGCTGGTGTGGTGAAGGTGCTATGCCCGCACGTCTCGCTCGCAGTACAGCCTCTGTGAAAGGGAACTCACCGACTTCTGTGCAAAGACCTCACTGCCGGGATAAATGTATTTATTTTGAGAAGTGATGAGACTTCCACGTCTTCACTCATTTCTGAGTATTCTTACACGCAGCTCGGTTTGATCCTTGCCGATCTCCGCTGGGCTGGGGGCCGGCAGGTCACACCCATCTTGCAGCAGCCCCAGGCTCGGGGGGTGTGCGGGACGGTGGCCCGCCCCATATGACGTCACACGCGGGGCCCCGCCCGGCGCTGTGGCGGCGGAAGCGGCGTTGCCCAATCGGGCGCTGCAGGGCTGTGCGCGCGGGGTGTCGGGGGCGGGGCCGGCGGTGTCGGGATGGCGGCGGCGATGGCGAGCCAGGGGGAGCGGGCGGTGCTGGTGAGTCAGGCGAGCGCTCGGCGGGGTCAGGTGGAGCGGCAGCGGCTTTTCCCCGTGCATGACAGCATTTCCGGGCCTCCGCAGGCTCATTCTGTCTGCTCGGGCGGGGAGCCGCGTCCCCTGCCCCCGGCTCTGGGCCGAGCGCTGTGCGGGGGCCGCCCAGGCCCGGACGTAGATTAGCTGCCCTGACTGCAGGCGCTGCCCAAGTTCCGGCCGTGCTGTAGGGCCAGGCTTTCGGACCGGCGCCCGGATCCCA
>VZTD01001252.1:259-16307 GCA_013397725.1 Rhagologus leucostigma | reverse complement strand
TCCTCCCGCCTCGCCCACCAGCGGCGCCCGGGTCTCTCTGCCACCGCCGCCGCTCCTCTGGTGGGGTGGGGT
Organism: Rhagologus leucostigma; assembly: GCA_013397725.1. Lineage (NCBI taxonomy): Eukaryota > Metazoa > Chordata > Aves > Passeriformes > Rhagologus > Rhagologus leucostigma. The sequence goes on along the minus strand of VZTD01001252.1, from coordinate 16,235 downwards.
GGGGTGGGGTGGGGAGGCTGGGGCCGCCCTGCTCCCAGCACGCCGTGAATGTGCCCTTTGGCCTTGGTGTCCCGCTGACCGGCCCAGCACATGGCGGGTACCCGAGCCGCCCTAGTGACCTGGTAGCAGCGGGGACGGTGCAGAGCAGTCGCCACTGCTGCCTCCCCGGGACAGGAGCTCCGAGGAGGAGTGAAGTCTCCGGTCTGGAGAAGGGGTTCACAGATCCGTCGGTCTGGGTGGAAAACCACGTAGAAAACAGATTTTTCTAATGTTATATGGTTTAGAAGAGTATGACCAGCATTCCCCAAAAATACAACTGTGCAGTGCACAGATGTGCACGAACTTGACTTAGTGCAAAATTAATGGGCAGGGGAAGGGAGATTTCTTGCTGTGACTAGAGGGAAGAAAGACACCAATGGGGATTTTGAGTAGAAACACCTGCATGGTGGTAGTAGGTGTTGGAGGTACTAAAGGCATGTACTGCACTCTTGGGATCACTGTTCCTTTGGGAACCTGGAGGAGGAGGGCGAGTGTTACAGAGTGGAAGAGCTGCAGATCCATCTTCTCTCTGTTGATCAGTGACAAAACCCGAGGGAACAGCATCGAGCTCTGTCAGGGAAGGTTTAGGCTGGATATTTGGAAAAGTTTCTTCACCCAGAGGATGGTCAGGCACTGGAATAGGCTCCCCAGGGCAGTGGTCACAGCACCCTGCCTGACAAAGTTCAAGGAGTGTTTTGACAACACTCTCAAGCACATGGTAGAATTCTTGGGGCTGTCCTGTGCAGAGCCCACACTTGAGACTTGATGATCCTTGTGGGTCTCTTCCAGTTAAGGACAGTCTGTGATCAGTATAATTCCCAGAAACCCAAAACAGGATTAAAGGGTCGAAGTCAGTGGTCCTGCACCCAGACTGCTTTGAAGGATAACAGGGAATCCTGCCTGGCTTCCTTGTGTGTGCCTGCCTTGGATAAATGTTTGCTGAAACAAACCTGACTTTGTCCTACTGGTTGTTGGGATAACTCTTGCGTAAGGTGATGACACATCAGTGGGGGGTTGTGTTCGTCCTGGTGAAGAGGAACTGTCTAGCAGAGAGACCACAAGCCTAAAGTTCTGAGTTGACCATACCTTTGCTATTTTGTCTATGGGCAACCTGCTCAGAGCTCTCTCCATGGAAAATTTCTCTTTTCTTACAGGATGACAAGTGGCAGTCTTTTCTTTGTCCCATGCTTACTTCTGTTCCCCACTTCTTTGATGATCTGCATGGGGTCTCATGGTTTAACAGGAACATTAGCTGTGCTTTGAGGGTCTGCTTTATACAGGCTTCTCTGTGGCAGCAAGCGATGGAGGCTCAAGGCAGTGAGTCATCAGATCCAAACTTGTTCGTTACTGAATTTGCCCCGGTGATTGGGAGTCCCCAGCCTGTGTCCCCCCCCCACCCCCTTTTCAGTTTAACTTGGTTTGGTTTTAGACTGCTATTGCTTGGGGAAATGCTGGGGGTGGGGGGCGAGGGATATTCACTTTAGTTTTTAGCTTTATTTCTCACCATCTAATTAGCAACAAATTTGTCTGCAAGTTGATTCAGTTTTGCCTTTGCCAGGAGTTGGTAATGGATCTTCCTAGCTTTACCTTGGCCCGTGATCTAATTTCCTCCCCTGACCCGTTGAGGAAGGGGCAGTGAGGGAGGCTCAGTGGGTGTCTGGCAGCCAGGTGAGTCCATCCCAACAGCTTAAAAAGATGCCCCAGTTTTTGAAGCAGCAGGATTTTTACTTTGCTCTGAAATTCGCATTCAATTCTAGGTTTTTTGGTACAGTGATTTGTGTGAATGTTGCTTTCTTAAAGAAAGACAGGGTAAGAATGGGGACAGTTCATTGGACTGGAGTGGAGATGTGGAGAATGAGGTGTTTCAACAAATCAGGAAGAAATCTTTTGTTCTCCTCCTTTATTTAAACAGCATGGAAACAGCAGTACACTTAGAACTTAAATAATTTTCTTATGTGTCTGAGAGATTTGCTTCTGGTGTTTGATGTCTAATGATTCCACTGCTACCTTCCCACGACATAGGAAGAAGAATTTAAATGGCTTTTACAAGAAGAGGTCCATTCTGTTTTGAGACAGCTGCAGGATATTTTGAAGGTGAGGTTAATTTTGTCTGGTTTTTGTGTTGTGGCTTTGTTTGACCTTTTGTGTAAGGAATGGTGATAGGTTTCCCCTGGAGGAAAAAATTCTTGGTAGAGGCTGCACAGAAAAGTCGTCCATCCGTGTCCAGTTCTGCCCCTAGTGCATGCTTGCCCTCTGCTCTTAAGGTAAAGCTGATTTCCCCAAGATTGCCCTGTTCTTGACCTTCTGCTAAGAGCTGCTTGGAAAAGGCACATGGAGGCAGCCAGACCTATCTGCCAGGCATTTGCCTGAGATACGAATATTTTCTGGAGCAGAGAATCTGGATCTGCCTGTAACTCTGACATGTGGTGGTGGAAGCAAGCAATGTGGCCTTTAGCTGACAGCTGCTACTTGTGCAGTAATTACTAGCATGCACTGTCCTTGTTCAAAATCATCCTTTCCTCAACATGCCCGCTCTTGATGTGTTCAGCTGAAGCAGATGGGCAGCACTTTTCTCCCCTTTCTCCAGCCTGAGCATGCACTGCAGGGTCGACTCTTTCCGAGCAGCCAGTGGGGAACTGGCCAAAGGGACTTGTATGCGCCAAGAATCCACCGTGTGTCTGCTGGGTCAGTGTTCAACAGGCCCAGCCCCTTAAAACTCTGTGATTTTGGGAGGTTATAGAGTGATGGAAGACCGGGGCCAAAAATGTGGAGGTGACGGGCAAGTGCCAGAGGAGGTAAGAGTGCTGTAGTGCTGACTCAGAACCCCTGGACTGGAGTCAGTAGCAGGTGACAATAGACTGCAATACCTGTGTATATAGTACTCATTTTGAAGAATTTATTATAATTTTAAGGGTGAAATGTGTAAAGGGCAGTCACCAGCCAGGATAACCAGGTGGAGGGCTGGTTTTCACTCTGGACTTCCTTCATGTGTAAGGACCAGCTGTGATAAGGGGCAGCACCGTGGTGCCTGAGGTTGTGCAGAGCTGAGCTGTCGGGTGCTGCTGCTTCTGTGGGCAGCTTGGGGATCCTGCTGGCACTGCCCACCTCCAGGGTGTGGGATTTCCAAATGCCTTTTGCTCTGAGTTGCATGCGCTGAGCCTTCTCCTGGGCTGCACCGGTCCTGCAGTAGGATAAAATCCAAGTGCTCTGCTTGGTGGACTTCAGGAGGCTGGCAGAGGTGACTGCTACATATTCAGCCACTTGCTGGTGTCCACATTATCTTTGTTCCTGGCTCATGGTGTGCTGAGCCCAGGCAGATGCTCCAGCACTCACTGTGTCCTCTCTTGGGCAGGAGGCCTCCCACCGCTTTGCCCTGCCCACCAGTGGCTCAGGAGGAGCTGTCAAGCAGGAGAACTTTGTACTAAGCACGTCAGGGTAAGTGGTGGTGGTCAGCGGGTCACTTCCCTCTGCAGCAAAGGGTGCAGGTCCTGAAGGATCTGTGGTGAAGGGCTTTGCAGAAGCCCTGGCGTAGTGGGTTTTCTTTAATAGGAGGTTTTGCCTTAAGGAAAACAAACTAACTCTCACAGGAGGTGAAGGTAACAGTCTGTAGCTGTGTTCCAGGGGCGCCTGAGCCAGCCTTGTGCCGTTTCCTGCTGACACCTATAATGTAGTCACTGATTCCTGACGACATGCTCATGTGTTACCTCAGTGCTCTGGGCAGTTTGCCAAGGGGCGTTTTTCTGATTATGACACAGGGAGTTGCAGTTACAAGACCAGAATTCTGCTCTTGGCTCAGTTTCTGACCCTGACTGTGGAGAAATCTTAACCTTTGTCCTAATCTCCCTGAAATAACAATAGTAAATCTCCTTCACACAAAGCAAACTGAGGCTTTTGCAGAAGATGCTATAGACATGCAGTTCTTCTGAAAGTGATACCCATTTTTTGATCTTCAGTGTGTCCCTTGGACTCAATAGCTGCTGTGGCAGAGGTCACAAGCTTGTCACAAAGCAGTTCACCTTAGTCCTTAGGAATGTCACAGCATTGCAAGGAATCATGCAGTAATTCAGTACTAAGTTTGAAGGTTGTCTTCTTCAGATCTTAGTTAAACTTAAATTTAGTTTTCATTTGTTGTTGTTGTAAGGTCGGTCTTGCAGTGTTGATCTGAAGAGTCTCTAATCTAGTAAAATGTAAGGTATGGCCCAACCAGGTGCTTCAGTCTTCTCCTCATTGTAGATGTGAGTCATCTTGCAGGACCTTTCAAAGGGTTTGGGGTGTGGGTTTTTTATTTATTTAAGGTAGTGGGGTTTTACTTATTTAGGGTCTTTTTTCTTGGAATGGGGTGTGGTTTGTAGCTTTCAACTCATGTGGGAATCACCTAACACTCCAGTGTCAGTAATTAATTTACTGTCTGGTGCTTGTGCCTGCTAGAGCTGTTTGTAACAGCAACCAAATTCTCGCCGTGTGGGTGTCTATGGAGAGCTGCTGCTTGTTCCAAGGGGAACCTTAGTTAAGGAACCCCTGGCGGTGCTTCTTGGCACCTTGCAAGTCAGCGCTCTCACCCGTGCGATGGATACACGCAGCCACGCTCACACTGAGCCAGCTAGCTCAGGCGACACTAGAAGCAAAAGAGTTAGAGATGGCCCCCGCCGGAGCACCGGACTTTATTGTTGCCTCAATGCTGTCTCGGGCGAGAAGGGGTGAGTTTCCGGTTGGTATACACTCTTAAAGGGGTACAGCAGGGAGGTAGGGTAATACAAGAACCAATTGGGATAAGGAGGGGGCGGAGTGGGGGCTGGATTACATCCCCTTCAGGGATACAAGGGGTCTGGCTGCTGGTCAGTCAGAGACACCGAATCTCCATAGGGTCACAAGATCAGTGGAGGAGGCCTTTCTCACTGAGGTAAGGGGGAGTCTTACACTTAGGAGCCTGTCCACCAGCGGGCCCCCTCTGTACCTGGGCTCTTTGGCCCCCCGGCCACAACAGCTGTTGGTTCAGCCGATGCAACACCAAATTGTTGACAGGTGATAAATGGAATAAGAATGGGATCAAAAATGAAGGTAATGTTTTAGGCAGAGCAGTTAGGGTGAGGTGGCCCATAAAGAATATGACAGGAGTTGACCACAGGCCAAGAACTGGGGACTTGAAAGTGTGTGTAGTGTTCAGCTACCGGGCAGGAGTAGTATTCAGACCCTGGGCAGGAGGAACCATGCTGGCTGCACAGGATGAGGAGGGGAGGTTTTAGGTTGGCAGTTGATAGGTGCCTCTTGTGACATATGTTGCCCAGGTGTTTCCTCTCATTCCAGCACAGACCAGGTGAAAGGTGTGATGACGCTGCAGGGAGATGCACTGTGTCAAGCTGTGAGTACTTGCCACACTTCTTGCTTTGTAGTACGAGGGGTGGGTGTCCTCCTTATCACCCTTTGATCACCTGAGGGAGGGAGGTCACCCTTGTTATGTGTTGCCTATGATCAGTGTTCTTTGTCAGTCCTCCCTAATTGGCCTAGATGTTTCAGCAACCATTGAAATTTGTCAAGATCCAGCATCTGACACCCCCCTCCTACCACCACCACACAGTGGTGAGTGCTGGAGTCAACTTTCATGGGAATTCCTTGCCTTTACCACCTTTGTTGTGTAATAACAAGTTTCCTTGGGGCCCTTCTGGGCTGAGGTCATGTGTCCTGCCTGGATCCCGATTCACTCAATGCCTTTCAACCTATTCTTTTTATTGATATCATCCTGTGGGAGCACTGAAGTTCTGGCTGTGCCAGGACTGCAGAAGGCAGTTTGCCAGAATGGAATGCGACTGCCAGCCCCCATCTTCTGCATATAGGCATTTCTTGCTCTCATGTCTTTGTTTCTTTCTTCAAGGATGTTAATCTGAAAATGCCGAGAAACAATCAGCTCCTGCATTTTGCATTCCGGGAAGACAAGCAGTGGAAATTGCAGCAGGTACATGTTGGCTCTAGATGCCTACCCGTCCATAGCCTCAGTGCTCTCTGAGCAGTAACTTTAGTCTTTCAGAGAGACTGTTACGTCCATTCCACATGAGCCACAGTGGCAAAAGCCAAGGGAGGAAGCAGGTGCAATTAAATCGGTTAAATTCAGTTGGGGTGCCTGGGTGGGCTCATTCCAGACACACCAGTTGATCTGAAGGCTGTCTGCATAGCAATCATGCTCCTTTAAAGGAGTGCCTGAGGTGCCTGCGCAGGACTTTCCCTTGTCAGGGAAAGGCTAGCAAGGCAAAGAGCAGCTTCAGGGGCTTTGAGTAGCTTGCTCTCGTTCTCTTGCAGATGCATTTGTTTACACTGAGAACAAATTACTGTGTTCCAGTAGCATGTCTGAGTTTCCTCAGGCAAGGAGTTAAAAGAATGCAGCTATCCAGAACCAGAATCTCTTTCCCATCATTCTGCTAGGAGATACCTGATTTCAGGACCTGACCTAGCCTCTGAAGACATGGTTTGCCTCAATTACTTTGTCACAGCTGAGTAGGTTGGAGGAAGATGTATTCAGTGTGTTTCCCTGTGCCATAGCTCAGGTTTTTCTAGGTGATGAGTGCATTTGGCATTGAGTGCAGTTCCCAGTGCCTGCTTTAGCAGTGAAAGCTCTACCTAGTAACTTCGTAGAAATCTAGAAAATTGTGTACTTGGATGCTAATGCCAAACTTGACTGAGTTTGTTTATGCCTTGCAACAAAGCAAGGAAGTTTTTGTGACAACGCTCAGCAGTGCCTCTGGTTTTGTGGCTGTTTGTATTGCTGCCTGGTTGATAGACTTCTACCAGCTTTTATGGAAAACACCTTCCTTTATTTACTTGCATTGTGTTCTAACGTTGTTCAGATATGGAGTGTGAGTGCCTAAAGGACTGAGTGCAGAAGCATTTAAAGTGGTTATATGGTGATCTTTGGCCTGTCTGAATCAAAGACTAGCATCTCAAAGGATCATAATTGTCTTCGCTTAATGAGTGATGTCAGCTGGAGTTTTGTTTCTATGTACAAAGTGAAGTTGTGGGTAAGAAGTTGTAGCATAGGCACGTTCTTGAGGAACACAAGTGCAGGCACATAAATTTTGAGGAAGTTGATTAGAAGACAGAGCAAAATCAAGGGGGAATATGAATGAAGCAAATCACGACAGCAGGGTTGGCCTTGCTTGGTTGGGTAATGCTGCCAGGAACAGTTTAGCTTGCTCAGAAGCCTCTGGGAGATGTAAAGGTTGGAGGTGATGATGTTTGGAGATGCCCAAGTACCTGCAGGGTCTCTCTGCAATCTGATAGTGGACTTACCATTCTCACTCCTCTCTGTAGCCTCCAGTGCAAGAACTTTCTAAAAGCAGGGCTGTTCTGTGTTCCCTGAGCTCTGCATTAGAAGGAACCAGAGCCAGATCTATGCCAGGGAGCCTTCTACGAGGACATAGAGCTGGGAGCTGCGATTGCTGGAGGGCATTGTAGATATATCAAACTACAAATACCTCAAGATGTGTTGCCCATCTCCCAGCAGACCCTTCTCATACAAGCTTCTCTGCTCATTTGCACCCTCTGATTTACTCCTTGGGCTTGTTTTTCAATTTTTGTGCTGCTGCCTGAAATTGAACACAAGTCGGTTTCTCCCAGGGCCATTGTCTTCCTCTGGTTTGTCCTTGCTCCTGTGAAAGCAAGAATACACCTATCAACCTTGCCTTGAGAACTGTGTTCCTCTTGCTTGAGAGGAACTCGAGCCGGCTGAGTCCTGAGTCTGGTCCGGTCCCACACAATGGCGCAGCTTCTTGATGCTGGAGATAACTCTCAATCCCAACAAGTTTACTTTAAAAGGACTCTGGGATACTGCCAGAGACACTGTATTAGAAATCAGTGCTTGCTGCTCATTGATGTCGTTGGTTTTAGCTCTGATAGGATGAAGTCATTGTTCATGGTGCTAGAGCCAACTGCTGTATGCCATTAGCAGTGAGAATTCCTACCAAGCAGTCATGGTCAGAGTCCTCCCAGGATGAGAGTGCCTGATGTCACTTCAGGACAGCAACAATATTTGTACTGACAATCCAGGTTGTAGCTGTCACAATGTTCTGCATCTCCAGTCCGTGAGTGGAGAACCCAGTAATGCTTCTGGGCAGCAGTGGTAGGTTTGCATTAGAGAGTATCTGACATTTAGACACGACATTAACATTTGAGAAGACATCATTCTTAAAGTCAGTGAGTTAACTGGGGAAACCTTTACTTTCCAGCATGTGTTATTACGGAGTGTTTATTTCATAGGGCTGCATTTGCACCTTTGCAGATCCAGGATGCTAGAAACCATGTGAACCAAGCCATATACCTGCTTATGAACAGAGATGTGAATTACCAGTTCAAAAGTGGCTTGGAAGTGCTCAAGGTAAGGAGAAAACCCCTGCTGCTTGGGTAGAAACATGCATTTTTTTCCCTTGCATGTGTTGTTTTAAGCACAGTTAATGCACATTACTGTCTGAATCTCTTAGTGGAAACGGACTTCACAGCTGTACCCGTATGTACCCATGTCGAGAAGTGTCCGTGTGACCTCATATTTTATATGAATTTGTGCTAGTTTAGCATTTGTAACAGGGCTGTACATCCTGGTGAACAAGAATCTGAGCAGTCGGTGCCCTGTTACACACCAGTGATAATCTGGGAGGATCTTTCTTGATCTGTGGATGATGTTACATAATTTACGCTCTTTGTTGATCAGTGCTGTTGGCGAGAGCAGCAGTGAAGCAGCCATCAGCAAACAGATGACAGTACTCGTGATTTTCTGAAAATCTGAAAGTGACTTCTCTCTTGCCAGTAGTATTTGCTGGAGTCTAATACAGAGTAGCTGCTGCTGCATGGCAGTGAAGCCCAACCCTCTGCTTGGAAATGCTCTCTGAAGGCACCAGAATTTCGGCTTGCTCATTAGAATACATCACAACATCAAACATGAGAAAACGAAACCTTTTTAGTTTCCGTATGGGCAAGGGCTGCTCATAGGAAGAAGCTAGGTAATAAAACTATTTCCTTTTACTTTCAGGTGGAAGTAGGGGGAGATATTAGTCATAATACAAAGTGCCTTCATCTTAGAAGTCATGAGCTCTATGACAGACATACGTTGCTTCCCCCTTTTTTTCTGGAAGTCTGCCTGAATAGAGCCTTTGAACTGTGGTTTCTGGCAGGATTGGCCTCACAATAAGCTGGTTCTTTTTTGTACTGCCTCGCTCATAAGCTGATTATGAACAGGGGGAGCCCATTCAGCAGTTGTACCTCTGATGTGGAAGTGGAGAGACCGAGAATGCAGCTTGTCTTTTTTTCCTTAATGCCTGTTCTTCTGAAGAGCCGATGATGAGTTTGTTGGTGCTTCTGTGGCATCAGTAACTGATCTTATGTTGCCTTGGTGTTCTTGTCTTGAATAGCTGTCCTCTCATCAGTCGCTGGTATTGAACACTCCTGACCTATCTCATAAGTCTCTGATGGTGGTAGCAGTTAAACTGCATTTATGTGGGAGCCACTCCTTCCCAATAAGTTCCTGAATTCTTGGAAGGGTGAGGGGTGGTGGCAGTTGTTGTTTTAGCGCTTGCAGAAGGCTGTAGGATTCTGGAGCACACCGCCCAGAACTGTCCAGGAATCACATTCAGCAGCGGTTCTGTACATTATCTTGTAGCTTATGGATGCTGTGATGTTGCAGCTCTCCAGAGCCCGAAATCGGCTGACCACTCCCGCCACTCTGACGCTACCAGAAATTGCCTCCAGTGGTCTCACAGTAAGTATGTGGTGGTCTAGATCTCTACGCAGGTCCGTCAGCCTGAACAGTTTGGATACCGGGCTGCATCCTGGTGGAAGTGGGTTTCTGAAGTGTCTCCTGAGGCAGAACTGAAGCAAGAGCAAATCCTGAGTGGTTTTGGCTGCTCTGTGTCTTCCTGTGGGAATGCAGATGACTTGGGCATGAGAACTCTGGTTCTCTGAGAGTAAGTTCTGTTCTCTGCCCAAGAGTCTTGTCCAGGGATGGTTTGCCCTTGTGAACACTGCTCCATCCTCTATCGTCACTGTCACGCACATACGATTTGATCAAGGGCAGCGGGAGCAACAACCATTGCCTGCAGCTGCTCAGTCTTTGTTTCTCTTCTAATGTTTTTTTTGCCGTGGGGTAATTGTAGTGTGGCTTGGGAAAAGGGAATGATTTCCCAGCATTAGAAATTTTGATCTTTTCACTGACAAAGAAACTTAATTTTCTTGCCAGAAAATGTTCACCCCTACGCTGCCTCCAGACATCCTTGTGAATTTCTATATTAACCTGAACAAGCTGTGCCTCACTGTCTACCAGCTCCATGTGCTGCAGCCCAGCACAACCAAGGTGATGCCTGCTATCTCCTGAGCCTTGTTTAGTTTCCTCTCCTTGCATCCCACTGTGAGGAGGAAATTGCACTCCTATCTGGTGCAATGTTACATTCATAAGATAATGCAGAAACGAGTTCAGCTGGTGCTAAGTGTCTGTGTTTAGGTCTGCTGCACACAGAGCACTGGCTCTAAATCTAGTTTGGGGCATGGCTGCTTAGCCCAGAAGAACATACCAGTGCTCTGCAGTAAGCCATTTTTTACCAAATATTTTAAATATAGTTTGATAATTCTGCGTAATTTTGGAAGGCCATAATTGTATTAATCCAGTTTACATTGAAATAGTATCTTGGGTTTCCTGAGTGGAGTTTTGATGGATATTTTTCTGCTTCACTTGTTCCATGGGTCAACTTGATGTCCTGTAAAAACAGCATTAAATTCTTAATCTTTGTGAAATGCAGTCCTTCCATAAGGAAGATTTTCCTAAAAATATGTATTTTGTTTTTCTTCTGGATCTTCTCATCTTACTTCTGTAGTGATAAAATTTGTACCTACATTGAACTTACCCAATGTGTAGAAATTCTTTCCTGAAGGAGCAGGAAGGGTTCTAACAAAAGGGATTCCATACTGATGGAGTGTCCAGGCAAATAGAGTGTGGGTGTTTCTTGATATCAGGCTACTGAAAGTGTAAACCTCAAATGTCTTTCTTCTAAGTGGTTTGTTTACTGCATCAAAATCCTAATGACCTTTTCCTTTCTCTAGAACTTCAAGCCTGCTGGAGGGTCTGTTTTGCACAACCCTGGGGCCATGTTGTAAGTATTGTCACTACAAGGGTAGCGTTCCTGGATAACAGGTGTTGGTATGTCTTGGCGGTGAAATCCGAACAGCTGCTTGCAGTCTCCATTGTAGCATCTCTGAAGTGGAGAAGCTGGACTGAGTCACTTGCTGTGCCTGTGAATGCTCTGTTGTGTCTCTTTAATTACTTGGTCTTTAAGGCCGAAAGATGTGAATTTCCAGGATTCAGCCCATCTATGCATTGTTTATCTGGAGTTTATCTAGAGATGAGAGTTTACAACCAAAACGAGTGTTTGGTTATTGGCATTGCCATCTGCATTCCCTGCCTCTGTGCCTGTCTGGAATGAGGTGAAGTTCCTACCTTCACCCTTTAGCTTAACTCAAAATCTGGTCAGAGGTGGTCTGAGTGTTTGCATTCTGTAACTTTGCCAGGTGCTGATTTAAATGTGATAGAAATCATCATAATCTCTCCCACGGGAATGTAGGACAGTTGAGTTGTGTTCAGTGCTGTTGTGTGTGAAGCTGTTGTCTTTCCCCCCCTCCAGTGAGTTTGGCAGCCAGCGATATGAAGTCAGCCATGTCCATAAAGTGGAATGTGTTGTCCCATGGTTAAATGATGCCCTTGTCTTCTTCACAGTTTCGCTGCAGCTTTGCCAGCAACTGAAGGACAAGGTAATGGCCTTGGAAAAGGGGCTTTGTTTTTAACTCTGGATTTTCAGAGGACCTCAGATCTGATGTGATGTTACTGTCTTCAACTTGCTGAAAACAAGGGATGAGTCACTGTTCTGGAGCCAGGGAGCTGGCTGGCACTGCCTAGCAGACAGCTATAGAATAAGTATAGTGGTGTGGCAGATGTCTGCTGAGCTGGTGACTAGATGGAAAGGAGCAAATAGACACTTCTATATTCTCAGTCATGAGGTGGATGAGAGGAAACACAGAGTACTGGAGAGGAGCAACCTAGATTCCAGTAGATCAGTGCTCAGTTCCAGCTCTGCAACTGGCCCGGCTGCCACCTTGAGCAAGTAACTTCATGCTCCTTGAGTGACAGCAGCAGCAGCAAACCTGCCCTTCAGTAGTGCTGTGCTGAGGTGTATAATGCTGTGAAGCTCAGTCCTCCCTCGCATTTTGTGCTCCTTTTTTTTTGTAGTCTAAGGGGTGTAGGAACTAACCTGCTTTTTTTCTTGCTTTCCAGATCTCCGTTTTCTCCAGTTATTGGAACTACAGGCCGTATTAATTCTCTGTGGAACAGTCTAAGCCTTTACAGTACTTCCAGTGTCTCTCTTTTTGTTCTCTCATGCCATCTGAGTCCAGGTCAGCCTGAAGAGTGCTGGGGTTCACTGCCAGATGCCCTCCACAGGGCAGGATCAGTGTATCCAGAGACACAGCTTTAGTAGCCTTGTCTGGAATTGCTGCATAAGCAGGGCACCAAGTACTGCTGGGTGGTTGGCAGGAGCTTCCACCGGTCCCTCTTGTGCATTGTGTGGCTCACACTTCCCAAGCCCCTGGTAGTTACACAGGTCTGTTAAAAAGGATGGGTGCTCTGGACCACCCTCACTAACTAGATCTGTACATTGTGCTGTAACTAACTCCTGGACTGTGAAGTGGCTGGGAAGGGGGGAAAACAGACTAACTTAACACACCTCTGAATAGGTAGGGCATGTTGCTCCATGTAGTGAAATACGTTTCTGTTATCTGGTCCAGCTGTGCTTAATGACTAACCCTGAGTGACTCCCTCCCCTGCCTGTTCTGTCCCATCCCCATGTTACTGATTCTCCTTTGCGGATGCCCTTACTTCTTGCTGTTTGAATTCTTTCCCCCCCCCTCCAGCATCAATGTGATAATCATTTTTTTCCTAAGCCCTAGTTGGGCCAATTGGTCTTTTCCAGATTTAGTATCTTGTTTTCACTGCCAGCCTTTGGAGTTGCCTTGGTGTACCTCGTGCAGTCTTTCATCTTGTCATTAAATGCAAAGTGAGTACCACATTGCTACTATGATTTGCTGCCTATGGATGCTACGTGTAACTCATCCCTTTAGCCACTGATAACTGTGAAATAAAGACCCTCAGACCTGTAATGCTCATATGGGCTGTGAAGGAATGAGTATCTAAGATTCTGTGCTCTCTCACAAGTGAGTGGCTGTGCTTGGTTATGCATGCTGGGTTGTCTTTTGCCTTACTAGGGGAGGACAGTAGTGGTTTCTGGGGGCACAGCTGGGCAGCTCTTCAAAGGCTGGGTCTGTTTGCAAAGCCTCAGCCCAATGCTGTCTGATACTTGAATACTACCTGAAGCAGTTTTCCGAACGTGCCTTGGCAGTCATGTTTGGAAGAGGCTGTAGTCACTCAGACTGGGTTGGGTTAGGTCATGGAGTCATTCAGAGTATCTCTGGCAGAGTGGGAAGTCTCCAGGTCCCTGTTTAGGATCTTCTCAGGAAGCTGCCACCTACCTGCATGGCTCTGTTGCCCTTGGAAGTCTTTTGCAACTTTCTCATACCTTTTTGTGAACAAGTGTGGGTAAATGCTCCCGAGTTTCACTTGGTTCTGAATAACGTCAAGGAACAGTGGAAGGGGCGGCTGCTGTGACAGGAAGAATGATGTAGAGCATGGGCAGCCAGGTTCCTCGACAGACCCCCTTGTATGTCCAAAGAACATCCATTTACTGCCAAAAATCACCCTCTCTTTATACCCTTAATCTCAACCAAACACAACCGAAAACCAAACTGAAGCCTAACAGAACTTAACAGTGGAAGGGCACCCATTGGCTGGCACAGCTGCAGTGCTGCTGTCCGTGCGTCCTATCGCCCAATCAGCTTCCCATTCATGTGCTGTCCCTGCGTTCCTCCAGCCAATCACAATCTCACTTCCAGCTCTCACTCAGCTGACTCTCTCCTCACTCGCAACTGCCTCTCACCCTTCAACCAACTTCCAACCACCCAGCCTGCAGCAGTGCCTTTCCCACAGGGCCTTCTGGTGAGCACAACCCTTAGCCACTTTAGCAAATATAACCCCATAGTCCACATCTTCTTTTGTTTAAGCAACGAAAACCTAAACAACTCCTAAAACATTAATAACAATGACAACAACTTTTCAAAAACTGTAACATATACCTATAACATAGCAACACATGGGATCAGGACAGTGTGACAAAAGGTCGCATGCACCGCGATGGAACCCACTCCACATGGTGGCCTGTGGAGACGCAGGCATAACCCCTTTCCCATGTTAGTAAGTCTGGGGGTCCTTTCCATCGTCCGGTTAGTAAGTCCTTCACCGTTAGTGGAGGTCTTAGACGAGCCCTTGTGTCAAAGGAATTCTGTCTCTCGCATGCAGTCTTGTCTGATCTCTTCCCAATTTAAAAAACCGGGGACATACAGGGCTTAAGGTAGTCTGTCGTGAGGGCATCCCAACTCCCCCTTATTTTGTTTTCTAAGCGTTGTCTTTAATGTTCTATGGGCACACTCGACAATAGCTTGCCTTGTGGGAGAGTGGGGAATGCCTGTATTGTGTGACACACCTCATTGCTGCAAGAAGTTACGAACTCATTCTGAGGTGTAGGCAGCTCCATTGTCCGTTTTGATGGTGTCAGGAAGGCCCAGAGTGGCAAAACAGGTAAGCCAATGCCAGATAGCATCACGGGCCTTTTCTTCGGTGTGAGCAGTTGCCATCAAGATGGGAAGGGTGCAGTCAATGTACCTTCAAGTAAGTTCTTCAAATTACATTCTGACAAAATACATCAGACTTAAGTGAATCATCTTCAAGAGTAACCTTAGCTGGGTGATGCAATCAGCAATTAAAATTCCAAAGTTGCTAATATGCTTCCAGTAATTGTTTCCTACGTTATAGCCAAGTACCTCCCTTCATAACTGAATTTACGCTAAAAAATTGCTGAAACAGAACCCTTGGCTTCACAAAGCACATATAGGGCTGTTCCAAGGGCTAGGAGATGGACAAATACGGCCTAAAGACAATTGCTCTTCTACAAGCTGTTGTAAGTTTTGTAGCCGTTCCTTTTGTAGGGGCCATTGGTCGACCCATACAGGATCCTCAGTCCGCCATGTGAGTTTACATATGTCCAGTATTTGATTTCAGAACGGCTGAAAATACACGGTATCATTTCAATTTGAAAGGACAGTTTACAAATCAGTATTATTACCAATCACAAAAAGCAATTAGAACAATGCAGGAGGTCACAAAGTGATACGGTAAAAAAAACAGTGTTAAGAGTGAAGGTCCAGGGTTGCAGCAACATTCTGAGTAACAAGAACAGAAGACCAGCTACAGGAAGGACATGCTCAGCCTGCAGCTGCTCCCGCACAAGACGGTGCAAATGCTGCAGCCTCCCCACCGAGGAAGGGGCCACCCGTCCCCCTCAGTCTTTTTTCTCACACGGCATCAGCTCACGAGGGTACAGGAGCCCTGGCTGCAGTGGGACCGGCGCGGGCTGGGGCCACGCTGGGGCGGCTCGCAGGGTGCCCCGCCAGCCCTGCGGGCTCTGTCCATCAGTGCCGGCCGTGCCTCTCCGGGCAAATGCGCACAGGGAGCAGGGACGTGTTGTTTTTGCTGGCGCTGCCGGTGCTGGTGCCCCTGGGGTCCTTGGGTCTCCTCCTCACTGCCCACATGCAGAGAGCCATGCTTCCCCCACTGGACCCGCTGTGTAGCCGGCACGGTGTTTGCCGCCGTCCCTTGGCTGTACCATGTGCTCGCTGGCACGGCGTGGCTCGGCCACACGCTCGCTGCTGTGTGCCCGTGGCGCCGTGCACCTGCCACCACTGCTGCGGCGCTGTGCCCTCATGGCCCCGCACATCCCCCCCCGCATCTGCCGCTGCTGCTACGCTCTTG
>VZTD01001251.1:799925-892312 GCA_013397725.1 Rhagologus leucostigma | reverse complement strand
GCAGCAGGGCTAAGGGGTCTATCTGCACAAACCAGGGGGTGTCGTGCCTTAGCACGATCACCTGCTTCCTCAACCCTTCACATCCCCCCAGAATCTCTCATGATTCCTGGGACAGACCGTCACCGTACACGGCGGAAGAGTCCACAAGCCACTCGAAGAGGACACACCTGCCCAAGATCTAAGATCCCGGGAAGGCACCAGCTTCCCAGCTGCGTCACTGCCTGCGCCAAAAACAAACACCGCAGGACTGACACCCGCTGCAGCCCCGGCATCTGTGGAATGCAGTGGGGGTGAAGCTGTGCCAGCCAGCTCTTGGCTCCCCCCAGCCCCAGCAGAGCCCGCGCCACCTGGGACCCCAGAGGTGTTCGCCTCTCCAGTTGGGATAGATGCTCCCTCAGCAGCCACAGCCCCAGACGCAGGGTGGAGCGGGACCCAGTCAGGCCTCCCCTGCCCCTGCGTGGGGAGGGGTTGGGCCGCTGGAAGCACAGCCACCCGTGGGACCACGGCTCAGGCCCCAGGCACAGCCAAAGCCCTGGATAGTGGAGGGTGGGGTGCCGCGAGCCGCGTGGGTTGGGAAGAGGCCGATATAGAGCCTAGAAGGGTGCCACCCGGGGCACGGATGCCGATCGCAGACACCGCCTGTCCTGAGCGGGGTGGAACGGCCTCTCCGGCACTCGGAGCCGAAGCCACCGAATCTATCAAATCCCCAGTCACCAAGGCAACATGATCCCTGGAGCCGGACCCGGCAACCGACAGCGAATCAGATGCCACCTCATCGGCAGAGGGAAGGTGGAACTGCCCGCCCGCTGCCCCGGCAGGGAGTGTCAGAGACACACCACAATGCAGACAGTGTATTTTCACAGAGACAGAGTCAGACAGATCCACAGGCAGGGGCAATGACTCCGTCCCCCCGGCCAGCACCAGGAAGGTGAGAACTCCATCACAGAAATGAAAACATCAAAAGACTGCAAAACTCAGGGCGACACTAAGCTGCTTCAATATATTTTTAAGAGCCGAAGTGAATAATTTTTTCAAGAGTATCTACAAGCAAGCTAGATAGTGTTTTCTTTTTGTTACTAGAAATGGATATGGGACTTAGTATCATTTCCACTGCTCCTGATTTCTACATGTATACATGATAGTTTTCAGTATAGAGATGTGCTGACATTTTGTAAATATTCTCTGCCCTATTTCAGTCTTGAGTGAGTGCGTGTCCTTTTTTATAGATAATAGTGGCTCATACTTTAAAATGGCCTGTAAAGGCTATTCACAGGCTAGGAAAAGTGGTTTTCAACTCATCTTTCTTAGAAAGTTTCTTACCTCAAGACTGTAGGATTATAATTATGTCTATGTATGAGAAAATTATTATAATTTTTATGGTAGATCTATTTATGGTTCTATGTGAAGTGTATTTTAAGTTCAAACTTTGGAATATATGAAAATTTTAATTTAAAAGACCTAAACAAGAGAAATAAAAATAAAGGTATTTCTTATTATGTATATTTACACATTTTAAAAAACCAAAAAAACTAAACAAGAAACCAAACAAACCCCACTTCAATTTTTTTCATGTCAATCTTTATGATCAATGGAACTTACTGTATTTCAGATTTTTGTTTAAAAAACTCCCATACAATCAGATATAACTTACTCTGAATGAAATACTCTTTTAATACCAAAAGCTTTGAAAGTTTGGATAAAAGGTTCCAGATGGTCATTGACCCCTGAACATTTATTGTACCTATTAACCTTTCAAAATGACATCCATTCTGTCACATGTCACTTCAAGATATTCTGCTTGAAGCAGGTTTCTGCAATGCATTATAAACATAGAGCTTTGAATTCAATCCGGCACGGTTTAAAGTATCTTTATGACCTGAAGACTGAACACAGTTCTTCCAAATGCTGTAATTGGTATTAGATGAAAAGGTACAAGGAGAAGAGCTTACCCTCCTCTGCCTATCCTATAAGGGAAAGGAGTGACTTCTGTGTTTCAAGCAAAAAAAGAGATGGGTATCTACCAGCAGATGCTATTAAGAGGCTTGCTAATGATGAACTTCATGAAAAATGTTCCTTCAAACAAACACAAAAAAGTGTTGTGATTCCCAAACAGAATTTTTTTTAAAATGATGGCTAGTTTTATATGGTTTATAAGCACCATATAGTTTATATGGTGCTTAATGTACTGACTATTGTGACTAACCAGTTCAAGCTATACTGTGGGCTGCCAAATCTGCTGCTGCTATATGTTGTATCGATGGTGTCAGTAGTCAATCCTCTAGCCAATAGTCAGTCAGTGACTTCACTATGGCGCCTTTGTGCCTAATTCCCTTCACGTATTAACATGGTTTGGGTAAGAAAGAGAGAGTGGAATATCATTTAAAGGTTTACTAGTACAATACAGTACGCAGTGAAAAGGTCTTGGGTTAATAGCAAAATTGATTTGGGAATAATGTAGCTGCTGAATTTCCCTGGAGTGTACTGCCTCAATGCTGAGAAATCACCTGTGCTTTGTTTCCCTACAGCTGTAGCAAGAGGAGATATTTACCCCTATGACCCGTGGACTGGTTTTCTAGAAAATCATAGCTAATAGGAATTGGAGAGAACGGAAAATGAGCTAGTGAATAGCAATCATTTAAAGACACCTAAATTTGCAGAAAATCACAGAATAATTTATGTTAGAAAAGGCCTTTAAGATCAATAAGCCAAATGATTAGAATGAGATGTTGAAATCGAGCAGGACTTTTTTAGCCACCGTAACACCTAAAAGTACATTCCATTTTGTTTCCCTTCAGATCCCTCCATCAGCTTACTGTGGACTTTTGTTTGATTGTTTGGGGTTTTTTTAAAGTCCTGATGATTAATATGGCAACCCTACATTCTGCCTAGCAGATACTAACAAATAGCAGATTGTGTTTCAGAGTTAGTGTTTCTCAGCAAGAACCACCCTCAGAGCAAGAAGTTCAGGCAAAGCGTTAATAAGGTTTGATGGCCTTTTGCATCAGCACTTCACTCTTTATTATTTACCTAATTTATCTGAAACCACATTTCATCTCCTTGGCTTACAAAGACAAAGCTCTAATCTCCCTGACAGTTTGCTCTTGGATGCAAAAAATGGCAGTAGAGAGGAAAGAAGAATCTTCTTTCACATCCACCAAATTAACTACAGAAGCAAATAGCAGCTCTAGCTGACTGTCTTATGGTAATTTATTCACTTTATGCTAGCTCAGATTTGCTGAGTGATAACTATAAAACAAAGTTTAATAAAGAGATCTTCTTCTCTTAGTACTTTTCTCCTGGGGCTGTTCATCTGTAATTCACCTTCTGGGCAATGGCGTTGCAGTTCTCCAGTGGCTGCCACTGTGTAGAGGATAAGTTGGGAAATTATATCCCAATGACCTCTTCAAGTTTTGGATGCATGGCCCTTGATGCTTGGGAGAATTTTCTCACTTGTGAGTAACCAGGTCCACTGTTCTGCAACAGAGACATCTGCCTACCTGCTTGATACCTGCACAGCTCAAAGGAAAAGGACAGGATCCTTAGCAAGAGAGAAGAATTTGGCAAGCAGTGCCAGCCTTCTTGCAGCTTTGTAGCAAGTGCAACCTCTGTAATTGCTGGCACAGCAGGTTATAATATAATGCTTTCTTGAATAGAAATTCATCATATGCTGTGATGTAACAGTGACAGGGTATCTGGAGTACACAAACAAGTGCAGACCTTTGTGTTTGTACACAGGACTGTTGCTGGTTGCTGTAGGGATCATTCAAGAAAATCACTAAACGCTGTGTATTGACCTTTCACACTGCCTTTTCTGGTTACCCAGATAGTCTCATTCTCTCTCTGTGTAATAAATAGAGAGTCTAGAATGTTTTCGGTTGGATTGCTTTTCTTTCTGTTGCATGTTTTTCATGAAGTTTTGAGGCACACTGAAGCATTTGACATGGTGATATAACAGAAGTGAGTGTATAATGTAAGTGAAGGGGGTTTTGCAGCATAGATGGTATTTAGAAGATTATGTAAAGAGGCCTGTCCAGATACAAGCCTTTTTATTAACATCTCTGCTCTCCATCAACCTCAAACAGCTGCCACACCTTTCCAAATCAATAAAAAATGATGTAATGAAATCAGAGAGAAGCTGAAAATCAGAGTGATCTATCATCCTGTTTCAGATAGGATGTGTCTGATTAATGTATGTATGTCTTCTCTTTTTGTCTCAGCGTTTCGCTTTAACAACATCCTGCATCCCTTCTGACCTACATGTTGATCTGTCAAACTGCATCATTTTTCCCAGAGTCCTTTCCCTGTGGTGTTTCAAATATGAAATGAGTTGCACACTGCTCAACAAGTCAGCAGGAACTGGACAGAGGTGAATGCTGGAGCTTGGCACCTGCTAATGGGAGAGTTTTGGAAAGCTTGCCTGCACTTAGCGCTCATCTAAGCACTGTTTCAGAACAGTGTTTTGTGGCTGGTTATCACTGGAGAGATTATGGAGTTGTTTTAAAGATTTAGAAACTTATAATGAACATTACATAAACCTTCAATTATTTGAGACTATAAGTGAAAAGACATTGCCTGTTTAACTGCTTTATTTGAACATGTCAGAGATTATGAGTTCTGGCTAACTTTTGTGTTCTCGAAACTGTAGGATGTCAAACCCAGCCAGAAATAAATTTATTTCTATTAAAGCTGCAGTTCAGTTCACCCTATTTATAATTGTCATCACACATGCTTCTTAATGGTTCTTTCATTTTGTCAAAAATATATTTGCACATTATTAATGAATATTCCTCAGAGATACTATTTACAGATACAGACAGGCACTGCACTGATACTGATGAAAGTGCTATGGCCAGCTGTTAAGTGGAGCCAGAACTGTATGGGGTCTGCAGAGTGTCTAAATTCCAGCTCACTTTCCAAGTCCCTGGTTCCACTTCAAACACATGACAAGGAAAATGAATAAAAACCCCTTTAGTCTACCAAAAAAAATAGAAATAAAAAATAGTATTACCTTGGTTACCTTTCCTTGGGCTTTCTTATCTACCTGCTCTGATATGATTTTAAGTCAAGGATCTTGTCACAAGAACTGTTACTGGTTTATGCTGTAATAAAACATTGGATACTCAAAATATTCAGACATACAGTGAATTATGGACCATGGTGAGACCCTCCTCTTAGCATCTGCTTGCCAAATGAACGTGGTATTTCATTCAGCTCTGCACTGCAAGGATCGAAGCGGGAATACACTTTAATTCACCAAAGCTTAATATAATGTGCAAATGAGGAAAAATACACTATTGCTTGGGGATTTTGTTACACAGTCCAGAATATATTTTCTATGTATTTGCTTTATTCCCATATATTTTATTGTCTTTAAATTTCTACTTTGGCAAAAAAATAGTTTCAAGAGATGACTCTAGCAGAAAAATTTCCAAAGACAATATCTTTGACAATTATAAGCACTAGTAAATGAATAACCTTAGGGTCTAGCAGAAAATCATAGGACGGGAGATTTGGAGACAGTTTTAGGCTTTGTTACTGGCACAATCCCTGTCCTTGGCACTGTAATAAACTTCTATTTGCTTTCCCCATGGGGGAGCAAAGTACTGTCAACGGTATTAATGAACTGCTAGAGATCTGATGGAGATCTAATTTACTAGTCTAAGTATTCCTGTGATTGTTTTTGCCCTCAAAAGCATCTCTAACAGTGAATTTTTTTCCCCCAGAAAGTTGTAAACAAGCCTTATTGTGTTCTTAGAAAGATCCAGGACAGTTCTTCAGGTGACAGTGAATTATTGATTGTTTGCTTTTTCTGTGTGTTCCTAATATAGATCTGTCTACCAGTCCTCTAGTTATGGGACTTCCTGAAGTTACTGTTTTCAAAGACCACACTGCCTGTTGTAGTGGGTTTCAGTGAGCACATTCCCAAGCTGTTGTTCTGCTTCTAACAGAGCAGTGTGCAAAGCACAGGGTCTCAATCCCCTACCTCAGTAATCTTGTGACTGCAAGACACAGATGCTCTATCCTTATTTTTTTTCTTCCTTTTTTTATGCTTCAGAAAGGACAGACAGTCTGAATTTTTCTCAGCTAGCGAGCCACACAGATTAGGCCAATATTCTTTAAATTATAGTCTGTGTGTGTCTTTTCATGGCTGGATGATCCAGGGTATGAAGAGGAATGTTTGCTAAGACAAATGGTGCTGTCAGATTCATCAGCTCAATATGGCAATGTTCTTGTTGAACCACATGTTACAGAGAGCAGATCTTGCATGGTCCATTGACTGTTCACCTCCCTCTCCTCATCTTTTAAAATTTGTTGCAGTTTACTCTGGTGTGAAGAGATTTCTAGATGCTTGTCTCAGTTACAATAACTTCCCTTGAAAGGTCTGAGAAAATGTTGCAGATGGAACAAAAATTGTGACATGCTTCCCCTATCCAACAACTTCTTTATATATAATCAAGAGTTCTGCTGTGACCACTGCAGCAGCATTTCATTGTTCTCTTACATTCACCAGACAGGGGCCTCCAAAATCCTTCAAAAAATACTGAGTGAGATGCTTCCCCCAGTTCATGTCTGCAGCTGACTCTAACTTGGAGTTTTTTTGCTTGTGGGAAACTTTGAACTCTGATCTAGGATAACATGAGTCCTGGGTATAGGAAGAGCTCTGAATATATTTTCTGAAGAACTGATTCATTGAATTTTAGCAACCTCTCTGGGAAGATTCCACAGTGGGAGAAGATGTCTTTCTCTTTTCTCTTTGTGCTACATTCTGCGCAAGATTTGAAATTAGATATTTGTTACAAAAGAGACAAAAATTCACTGAAAAAATAATAATCCTCATTTTTTTAATAGGATACCTAAAAGTAAGGAACCGATCACTATGATCCTAAGCTTTGTGAAATACTTGCTGAAATCAACTAGGCAGTGCTTTAATAAATGTCCTAAATTTGGCTTTTACAGTGGAACTTGATTTTCCAGACTTCAGACATAGTAAAAATGATCTGAGAGTGCCAGTCTGATCTCTCTCTCTTTGGTCTATGGAAAATGTAGTACTTAACATTGATTAAGTGATCCTGTCCTTAAAATGAAGTGTGAATTTTCTGAGAGAATTTCATTGGAATGGTAGACCTGAGGGCAACTTCGAGGAGACTCCAAAATGAGATGGATAACAGCAGTTACTTCAACCAGCCTAAAGTGAGTTTTAGGGGTGAAAAAGTTAAAGGAAGATGGAATATTGTCTGCTAAAGACTTGAAATAAAAATGTCTGCTATAAAAATTGTATGATGAAAGACAAACAATCTTTTTAAATAAGAAGGTGATACTGTGGGTGGAACTAAGTGCAATGGTGAAGCGTCCTTAAGGAAGCAGGCTTTCTTGTGATTCATCCAAACCTTTGCTAGAACAGCCAACATGTTTTGTGTCCCAAGTGGGAGTGGAAATAGGGTGATCTCTTGCCTCTCTTAATCTACAAACTTCAGATCATGCATTTTGCAGTTAGATTTTGCTGAGACTTAATCTGGTCCTCTGTAACACAGCATGTTGTTGATGGACTCCTTTGCTTGAGAAAAGAAGTACCAAAGCTTTTATACATTGTTGGGGAAGATGAAACAGGAAAGACTTATAAGTATGATTGCCTGGCAAAAGATGCTGAGTATATGGAAACTATGAACCAGATAGAAATGAAAGCATACTTTGAGATACCAGGCCTTGGTTACTGAACAACTGGAAAACAATGGTATGGCCACTGAAGGTAATCCCCTCTTGATTGAACAATACCCTCTGCTTGAAAGCAGGTCCAAGGGTCAGAGCAGACCCTGCTAGCTTGGCAGAAGGGGTCCAAAGAGTAGTTTTAGAGTTTAAAATGTAACACAGTATGGTAATGCAATGATTCTTATACGCTGTATGTAAATGCTATAGGATTTGTATCTTGTACTAGGTTGGTTGATGAAAATTAGAATATTCAACACAGAAGATGATTTATTGTATTGTAAAGGACTTCTACGCAGTTTCCACACTTTCTTCATCATCCTTCTTACCCTTCTTCTTCAGCTCTCTCTCTCTCTTGCACTCCTTTACTTTCCTGGCCTGCTCCGAGCTGCGACTGGCAGCTCTAAGCAGGCCCCCTGTACCCACACCCTTTGTAATAAACCTCATGCTCTAAAACCGGACTTCAGAGATCTCTCGTCTCCATCCGTCCCGACCGTCCAAACACCACCAGAAACATCATACAATACATCTGCTTGATTAGGGGATAGTTTTCATTCTCAATATCTTCAACTTTTAAAATTTGTAACTGTGTAATTCTTAATGCATAACACATTTTGCAGATATCCAAGGAAGAACAAACATTTTACTCTGTTTCATATTTTGTATAGACTAACAATCCCCAAGCAGTGCTTACATATCAATCAGTCTATACACAATAAATTCATGAAAGGTGGGAAGAAGAGATACTTTTAAAAAAACTGAAAGTACATCACAAGGACTGCTGGAGACCAGTCCCAGCATCTAACGCTGACAAACAATTTACTGGAACTGGAAACTAGGATTCTTGAGGATATGATTAAGGAATCCAAGTGTTTATTTTGATTTTCAGATAGTTTGTGAGAATAAACAGAGCTACAAATGCAAAACAGTCAATTTTTTTTTATTTGGCTGCATAAGCCTGGGCTGCCTAAGCATGGAATCAGTCCAGTGATCACCTATGCATATGCCAAGGTGGCAATTCTAATCACTTGTCTTGCACGTGCAAAGCCTCTTGTTAACAATACTGTTGTGATTATGTTTAATTTTCTAATGAAGCATGGTCGAAAATCCCCAAACATGCACAAAAAGGGAGAGGTGACCACAGCCTCCAAAACAAACTCCTGGCACTTCTGCTGAAGCAACTGTTCTGCCCTTTCACGCCGGTAACAACTCTTTTACACTTCACAGAGATTGTAAGTACTCTCAGATTCACTGGACCAGTTACACAAATAGTTCTACCGAATTAATCATAAAATTATTTATGTATCTGAGATATGCAGGGTTACATTCCAAATATTGGAACAGTTCCACATTGTTTTCAGTAGTCTTTCAACAGTGCAGTCAATTTTTTAAAATGTGCTTAATTGTAAGAAATTGACTACATAGACATATAGGTGAAAAAAGTTATACATGTATATGCACAGAACATCAGAAAGGCATTGAAGCCTCAACAGAGTCTTTTAGAAGAATGTACATGAATTTGTCTGACACGGTACTGTAACTGAATTTGAAATAAAATTGTACATCAAATCGAAGCAAAATTAGTTTCGTGGATTTGTTTAGTGAATTAAATATTGACTGCAGGGGACAGAAAACCTAACAGATTATATACATAAGTACATGCATATACTATAAACTTGCCTTTATAGCTGGATCTAAATCAGAGCAAAGATTAGAGAAGCTCCTTCAAGGGGAGATAGTGGAAGGTTTTTGAAGACAGAGGAGAAACAGGGCAAGACTGATCACGGGCTAAGGTGAGAATAAAGCAGAAGACAGGAATACCATATTTTCTTGGTTTTCATTTTTTTCCCTTCATGTAAAAATGTGCGTTCTGATCTTCTAATTGTCATTCTTTGTTTAAAAATGTAGAAAGGTGACTGAAGGTAAAATCAGATGAAACTGGAAATTATATCCTAAAAGAAGCTATGACAGTATGGAAATTCCAGGGCAAAATACAATTGCTGCTCCCTGGATGGAATGTGGATGGCATGCTTGAAACCTGTTCCACGATGATTCCCTGCACCCACAGTCTGCAACCATAGCACCTGCTAAACAGGGTGGAACAGAGCGTGGAGTGGAGTGGAGACACTGAGGCCAGGCTCTCTTGAAATCCTTGCAAGAAGGGGAACTCGATGGTACTTTGTGGTTGAGAAACTGCACATCAAGAGGAGATAGGAGAAGATATGCTGCTGCTGAGCTAACACCATCACAAAGGTACCCACTTCCAAGGTATGACCATCCCTCACTGGGCATGTGCTCTGTATTTCTTTCGACTGTGTCTTTAAAAATGAAATGAGAGAATTTTACACCAATCAGTAACAAAGGTATGCCTGACTAGAGCCACTCAAGCTCCACCTAATCAAAGAAACAGTATAAAAATAAGTTTAGAATGGGGGAAAGTTTAGGAAAGAGTCCATTGTAACTAATAAGATTGGGCTGAATCTGTCTTCTCTCCCAAAGAGATGCTTATTAGGTAAGAATCACACAGTGTGTGTGCTGAATACTTTCACTGCAGATTAGAGCTTCTCTGTATATTGCTTTGAATACATTTTTGCAGTCAGTCAATCCTTGAACCTTAACCTGTCACAATATTCTATTAATAAAGAGCGTTACTCTGTAAACTGTTGGAGTGAGTCATTCACGGGTGATGGCATTCGCTGGCGGCAGGAAACATACTTAAATAAAGAGGAAGACCGACTGAGTGTTCTTGAAGTGAGTAGACCCACTGATGGGTCTCACTTAGACTCGTTGGTATGTTATGCTGGTGTGTATCCTTGACTAAGTCAGTTGAACCATCCTCCTATCCAGCAGGACTGCTCAGTGAAGAGTCCCCCTAAGGATGCTGACAGATTGACTGGGCACAAGGAGCTCAGCTTTCCTGAGGTGCTGACAGATGAATTAAATACTAAGGGTAGAGGAAATCTCCCCTTTTCACAGGACAACTTCTCATTCCATTTTGCTGGCACCCTTCTTCCTCACAGAGCTCAGAGATTGTGTAAAATGTTCATTTCTCTAGTAGGTGTTTGTTTATTGCTCTGACTCCCTGCACGCAAAGTGAGATGTGGTACCTTTTCTGTGGTTAACTAACAGCACTTTTCAATATTTTGCCTATTTTTTAGCCTGAAGTCTTGGTTTGTCCAGCCTACTACCTGAGTGCAACTGTGCTTCCTGCTCAGCAGCTGTAACTTTTCTACCAGACTCTCTATTCCTGTGAGAGTATTCTTCAGCATATAGATGACGAAAACTCACTCAAGTTTCTGTGTGTATACAGTATACACTTTCTTTCTTGCAGAATTTTTAGCCAAATTGGCAAGTTTTTCTCTAAGATAGGACCTTTATATTTTCAAGTAATCTTATTCTGAATAATGAAAGTAATTTACATCAGCTAATGATCCATATTATGGTTACCAAAAACCAGGCATAAAATTACAATTAGTTTCCTGGTAAAATTTTCAAGAGGACTTTATTTGTCTTTTCTTCTCCAATGAAATATGCCATAAATATAAACAGTATGATTTTCATCATAGTCTTTTTCAACAATCTTATAAGTGACTGAGCAAGAGGCTTTTGCCTCTTCCAGGGCTCATTATGCATAAAAGTAGTGTTCATGGGTTTAATATGGCACCCCTGGAGTACTGTGGCATCTCTTGTTATTTCATGTGCATATTGTACTAGAATTTCTCAGGCCAAGCAAAAATTATGCAGTTTTTTCAAAAAGAGCAAGAAGTCAAGTATTTAGGAATCACTCTAATGGACATGCAAGAAGGAATGGAGAATTACTAAATTCGAACACTAAGCATTTCTGTGGGAACTTCCTGACTTCTGAGTATCTGCTCAGTGCTTTTCTTTGCAGCGTTAAAGTGGTGGTAGAATAATAATGACAGCATAGTTCTCAGTATCTGCATTATGCATAGTGGCAAGCAGTGATTTATTTCATATCTTACAAGAATGGTATTATTTAGCTCACACTTTCACGCAATGACATGTAAAATTAATAGGGGAACAATACTCTTTGGAGATTAGAAAATGTTTGATTCCTGGAGTAGCAGGCTTTTTATGCCTTGTAAGAGCTGATTACCTAGTTTAACCATGCATCTTACGAAATTTGAGTTCTGCCTTTCCCATTATTTAAATCACCTTGAGAACAATTGCAACTAAAATGTTGACCATTTTAAAATTCTATTTGAATTCAGAAGGTAGCACATGCATCCTCCCAAATGTTATCATTTGAGCAGGAGGCAAATGAGACATTTCATTATCAACCAAAAAGGTAATTTCTGAGTCAAAACTATTAAACTGTGGCATGAAAAGAGAAATAGATAGGAGGACAGTATATTTGGGCAAATTTTCATCATTAGCATCATGTGATCAACTCATTTAAATTGAGTTTTACTTTTCTTATTTTTCAGTGAGTTCCACATAAAGCCAGGTAAGGAGGCAGGAAGAGGTCTAAAGGAACCAATTCAAAGTGAAGAGAATCACAGAAAGGCCTCAATGATCTCTGTGGGATTTGGAGCATGCTTTTGAACAGAAAACTGTAGAGAATCTACATGTGTACTTTTTTTTTCCTGAGACATTTATGAACCAGCTAGACTTTCACATGGAATTTGGTTATACCAAGTATCTATACTCTTTTGTTAGAATTAATTAATCAGCAAAATGGACTAACTTCTCCTCAGGATCAAGCTTATCACGTTATTGATGACAGATTTATTTGCTGAGCTTGTTTCTCAAATACATTTTTAATGGCTCTCTTACTTTTATGTTTTTACTGACTTCTCTTCATTTAAGTTACATTTCTTTAATTAATGAAATGTAAAACCTGGCATTTATCCACATTATCAAAACATCTTGGTGCATATTTCTCCAACCTAATTGATCCTGAAAAAAAAAATAAATCCAGGGCAGTCTATACCTTCTCACATTTCTTTATTTGCAAGTTCCGTTTACACATTTTCTTGTTTAAAATGTCCTGAATTGTTTGTGCAAAAAAACTGCAATAGGAAACGTGAAAAAATGAAGGCTCCTTTTCATACTGTTGTTGCTAATTGCATAGCATTTTAGTGGTACAAGTCATATTCAAACTTTCAGATGTTGTGGAGGTTTAGATGGATTTCCCCTCACAAATGCACTAACTTTAGCTTTTAATAATGTGTCTATTTCCTTTTTGTTTCTCATCCTATTCTGAGTAGATGACAAAGTCTAAGCATTACCAGAAACATTGCAGGGGCAGGGGCTGTAGCTGAGCATTGAAATGACCTTATCATGTTATACAGGCTCACTTCACCGGCTGGTTCTGATGGAGAAGGTAGAAAAGCCTCTCATCTATCCATAAAAGCAGATGCCTGAGCTTTTGCCTAGCATTGTACTAGTCTAAATTAATTTTTATTCAATTGCAGCAGGGTGCAATTCACCAGGGCAAATGTGAAAATAATCTAGTTTTATTCCAAAAATAAAACATGAGAAAGAAAAATGAAATGGGGACATACCATCACTTATACAGTGCTCAGAGAGTGCCTTGTTCTTCTGGATTTCATAGTGTCCTACCTCATTTTTCTGTTGGATTAATTTTCTTTATCCTAAAGTGTAACATAAAATACAAGACAGGAACTTTTAGGTTAACTTTTAATCCACTACAGAATTTATCCCAATTATGGGCAAAATATTAAGTCAGATCTTAATCCCCTCACAGTGCAGCTGTTCTTTGCTTTGCACAAGGCACTGCTCCCAGGAAATGTATTTAGAGATCTTAAACACATGTTGTACCACACATAAGAAGGGTTCTGTCAGATGAGAAATACGAAATGAAATGATGGCTTTCTCACAAGCATATTCTCCAGTTCTCTGTTGAGTTAAAAATGGTGTTTATTTTGCCCTGAATGAGCTTCTCCCCTCACCCTCTATTGACACATTTAATCAGATTTAACATCTTCTATGCAACTTCTGTTTGCTGTTTCACATATTATTTCTCCAATAGTATTCCAGGATTTTCTACCTTTTCTGTAACCCAGTCATATTATCTTGCAAAATATTAATTTTCTTCTTCTTAAAATCTTGGTCTCTGATGCTTTCAGATTTGACCCCACTTTTGCCAATCCTCTTCTTTCATTTGCAGAGGTATTTATAATAGTTTTGAAAAAATTAATTTCTTCAAGTAAAAAAGCCAGTGCTAGCTGTGTTACCATGGTAACTGACTCCTCTTTTTTAGGAATTAATGAGATTCTTGGTCATTTGGCCCTGCAGGAACACTGGTTTCAGTAAAAAAAATTGATACCATGTGACTTTATCTGTCTTCAATTACCAGTGGCCTGGCTCTCAACTTATATTCATGCTCAGTGATTTAACTTAGCCCGACTTCAGCTGACTAACCTCTGGTTTACACTGGTGAGAGAAAAGGAAAGTAAAAATTTTCAACTATGCACACTTTGGTATCACTTAAGTGGTGGCTGTTAATGCAGAATTTGATAATGGGTTCAAATCACACACAAAGGTCTTGGATGCATAAAGAACAGAACTTTCATTTAGTTTAAAAGGTTCAATCTTGTAACTCTCGAACAAATTACTTCCTCTAAAGACTTAGAATAGCTTCCTTACTGCCTTTTTTTACTGATGTTTTGCATCATGAGTTGGAGAGGTTGCGAATAGGAAAAAAATGTAAGAAATATTTGCTTATATTTTTATATCAACTCTAATTAAGCAAAAGAGTGTCCTCAGCATGTGAGAGATTCTGAGGAAAAAACCTAAGGACAGAATCCCCTTGAACTTCAAAATATTTTGATCAGGATCTTGGCTTCAGAACAGGCACTTGCTGAATTTGTACTGGGATAAGCCAGTGTTTCACACTCAAAGGTCCTCAAACTTTTGTAAATTCAGCTCTTCATTTTTATAAAAACCCATATTTAATAACTTGAAACCATTAGTACTTAATGCAATTCTAATACCAAGAAAGATCATTCTAATGTCAGCTGTCTTTTCTATTCTGTGCAAACAAGTTTCAATTTATGGCTAAATTTTCTGTTTGAAAAATATATCTGAATTATTATAATTGTCACATTCATGTTTTTCAGAGAGTTAATTTATTCAAAAATGTGAATAATTTGCAAACTCTGGTTGTTTACGATTTGTTCACAAGGAAGTTTGAAGCTTGCCATGACCCTTTTATGTAAAGTGTATCATAGGTTCATAGCATCATTTAGGTTGGAAAAGACCCTTAAGATCATCGAGTCCAACCATTGACCTAACACTGCCAAGTTCACCCTTAACTGCATCCCTAAGTGGATGGCTTTTAATTACATCTGCATGTCTTTTAATTACTTGCAGGGATGGTGATTCCAGCGCTTCCCTGGGCAGCCTGTTGCACTTCTTGATAACTATTTTGACAAAGAAATTTTTGCTAATATCCAATCTAAACCTCCCTTGGTGCAACTTGAGTCATTTCCTCTTATCCCGTCCCTTATTACTTGGGAGAAGAGACTGGCCCCCACCTCAGTGCAATTTCCTTTCAGGGAGTTGTAGATAGCAATAAGGACTCCCTTGAGTCTCCTTTTCTCCAGGTTAAACAGCCCCAGCTCCCTCAGCCACTCACCGTGTCTTGTGCTCCACACTCCTCACTAGCTTTGTTGCTGTTCTTTGGACACACAAATACATTGCTGTCCTTTTCCTCATTTCCTACTTTCATTGTCTCACTTATTTAACCAAGTCAGCAAGAATCTTTTTGTAACAGCATTTAAGAGCATAACATTTTTCTTTTGCTTGTCATATTCATAAGAATACAGACTGCAAATGCACCCTGAGTTTTTAGACAAAGTACTTTTATCACCTAATGTTATGAATACTACATTTCAAAATTGCACTGCTTTTGATTAAAAGGCAGTTATACCTTGAGAGATGTTTTCCCTTTCTCACACTGACTTTGGAAATGCTAGCAAAAACTCTATTTTGTTTCTTCTCGAACAGCTGGAGTACCGAGGAATGCTGCCCCTCTTCTATTACCAGTAAAGAGAGAGCAAATTATAGGGATGGTCTTTTCAATAATCATAAGGTCTTTTAAAAAGCCCCATTGTGCTGCATGCATCACTAAAGAATTTCACTTATAGAAACTGGGAACATTTGACCAGGCTAAGGTTCACTGCTTTAAAAAAGTTTAACATAATACTAATACTGTTCTTAACAATATGATGAGTTGTAGAGGTTTTTTTCAAGAAAGGCTGTTTTAATTACAATGAAAATCGTTTGCAAGAAAATGCAAATCAGGCCTCCTGTGGACTTGCTCCAACAGATCTGTGTCCTTCCTGTGCTGGGACCCCAGAGCTGGATGCAGTGTTCCAGGTGGGGTCTCACCAGAGCAGAGCAGAGGGGCAGAATCCCCTCCCTGGCCCTGCTGCCCACGCTGCTTTGGATGCAGCCCAGCACACGTTTGGCTTTCTGGGCTGTGAGTGCACAAGGCTGGGTCATGTCCAGCCTTTCACCCACCAGCACCCCCAAGTCCTTCTCCCCAGGGCTGCTCTCGATCTGTTCATCCCCCAGCCTGTACTAATATAAAGGATTGCCTTGGTCCGGGTGCAGCTCCTTGCACTTGGTCTTGTCAAACCTAATGTTGTTCCTATGACCCCACTTCCTGAGCTTCTCCAGGTCCCTCTGTATGGCATCCTGCCCTTCAAGTGTGTCAATCACCTCACTCAGCTGAAGGTGTATTTGATCTCACTGTCCATGTATTTGATAAGGATATTTTTTATTTTTATATCTTGTAAAATACAAAGTCCAGTGCAAAAAACTGTAGTGCCTTCAAAGGTACCTTCCCTCCGATGAGCTGCTTGCAATACATCTACAGAGAGAAGCAAGTGACATAATTGGAACTGACTTGGTGGAAACTGAAACTTCAAGTGAAAACAAACGATTACCAATATTCAGAACCTCTTACCAGCAACATCTTGTGGGCATACGCCCTTCTTTTTGGTAAAGCCAGGTGCTCTTCTGTTGCGGTGAGTAGGTTCCCTGCGGTGGCATGGCAAGCCACAGCCTTCCAGGAGAGCGCAAAGGGGATCTTTTAGGGAGAGCAGCTATGCTGCATCCCGTAGCCTCTCCAGGCTGCCCCTCGCATGCTCCAGCTAGCTGTAGACCTCGCAACACGGTGATGATAAAGGAGGCGAGAAGGCTCGCCGCATGGAGACTGCAGAGGGTCTTTGTTCCATGGTGGCTCCCAGAAGCCTAGCACCAGCACATGTGCTGGCTCCCAAAGGCAGAGAGCCAGCACATGGCATGGTTCCCCAGGCAGAGAGTGGGGGAACTGATAGCAGGCTGATCCCAAGGGAGAGAGAGGCAGAGAATGGGTCACCCGGCCTGGAGCCTGGGTTTATCCAGCGGTGAGGGGTGCGGAGAGAGCACATGGACCAATGGTCTCAGGGCACAGGGGCAGTACATGGGCAGAGTTGGGGTAACAGGACCAATGGGAGAAACCTGAGGGAGTGGTTAGGACTACGGGTGGGGAAGGGGGGGACAATGTGGGAAAGGCAGGCAATTTAGTAAGAAGAGGAGTGGGGAAATACAAAACCACACTCTTCTAAGACAGAGGGCTGGCTATTTCAAAGGGATCAGTGTGTTCAGATCCACCACACAGAGATGAAAGTGCATCTTTTATTGGCCAGCCCTTAAAGCACTTAGAGCAATCTTCCTCCTGTAGGAGCTCATTCTTGTAATAATTCTTGCAACCTGTATCTAATGGGAGATTTTAATGTAGTAGCTTATGTGCAGCAAATGTACAATTCTACTCAATAAACAAACTGTATTGCCCTTTGTTTCCTCAATGGTGTGGGAATTTAGCAGAAAATACACCTCTCCCTCCAGCTTGTCCTCAAAGATCAGATGGTCTGGGTGTGGCTGGGTTTAATCTCTGACTGCAGTAAATTTAGCATTGTAAGTCTGGTTGAATTCAAAAAAGTTGAAGCACAGGTGCAGTTTACCAGTCCAGCACTATAGGTCTGGTTGCATTCAAAAAGCACTGTGCACAATCCAGATTCACAGTAATGAGGTTTATTGAAGCAACAGAAGAGCACGTTCAGGATTGCCAGTGATAAATGCACTGAATACAGAGTGTTAATATGTGTCAGATCAGAAAGTGTCATAAGAGATACCCTAATAATGGTATATATATGAAAATGAATATTCTCAGGTGTGCTACAATGCAGTTGGAAGTGTAAAGCTCACCTAAGGGCATCCCTTCAGGAGAGAAGGAGAGACACAGTTAATCGATGGATACCAAGCAGGCAGAGATTATTTCCCCCTCCAGAGATGTTTTCCTCTTTCAGCCTTTTCTGCAC
Source organism: Rhagologus leucostigma (assembly GCA_013397725.1). Lineage (NCBI taxonomy): Eukaryota > Metazoa > Chordata > Aves > Passeriformes > Rhagologus > Rhagologus leucostigma. The sequence goes on along the minus strand of VZTD01001251.1, from coordinate 874,253 downwards.
TGAAGCCTCCCTTTTATATAAATTTGGCCCATCCCAAGGGGGTGGAACAATCGCATGTTACAGGTGGGGTTTGGTGGCTTTTGTCGTACATGCATTGCACAACACATGTTCTCCTTCATTTGCATCCCGAAGGATGTTTAAGTTAATCTGTTAATGGGGCTTAATGAGGGTCTCAGTTACTTTTGGTCAGGACTTAGAGTTGACGAAAGTGGTACAGTAAACACTTGGGTCCTCCTCCAAATACTGAGATTGCAGTAAAGGTTACCTGACCTTCTTCAGAGGGTCTTTGTGCTCAACTGTATCTCATTAATGAACCGGATTTGTAACAAGGGTTGTTTTAGTGTGTTAAACAGAGTGTGGCAATTGACTGGTACTAATGGGGTGTGGTGTTTATCTGTGCTTCGCTGAAATAACATCAGGCCACGAGACCTCTGCTTCAATCCAGGCACCGTTCAGTTGCTATGCTTTGCTTAGGCAAGGTGCAAGGTAAGAAAGAGGCTCAGCTCTTGATTTCCTCAACCAACTTCATCAATTCACCACCTTAAAGCAACACTGCGCGATGCTGACCATTTACCCCAGCCTTCCTTGCTTAGCCTTAGTGATTTTGTGGCTCAGTTTCATGTGAAGCAGATAGAAGATGAATTGTTTTATGATGATAAAGGCACAGACTACTTTGCAGGCTCTGCATCAGAAAGAAAAGCTCAGTATTTTCTCAAGAGAATGTGAAATAAATTCCATTACATGGAATTCTTTCCATTTATGTCATGTGCCTATATAAAAAATGTTAGGGGGAAAAAGAAAAACCTCTGACTATGTATTCATGTTACGTCAATTCCCAGAAACAGCCTGTGGTGCTGTAAAAGCACTCCATGTGTTTACAGATTGCAACAGTTTTTAAAAACACAGATCTGAATACATCTGTTATTCAGACTGGATTGACCAGCCCATCAGTACTGCCTTCCTTTTTCCTGCTATAGTTCATTCCAAGTTCATACTCATATTAATTGATTAATCTTCTGCATTTGAGTTGCAAAGGAGGCCCTCACAGTCAGTGACTGCTCTGTCCTAGTTTTAAGCCAAAACCCCAATCTGAAGTGCATAATACTAGACTTTCGTGACCTTCAAAACCTATTTATGAGTTTCTGGATTAAATTCAAGGTACTGCCTTGACATTTACATTGTGCATGGTGTGTAGAATGTACCTTCTTAAAAATATCTCTCCAAGTTTCTGCATGTGGAACTGTTTAAACCGGAGAAAGGAAAAAGCTTTTTTGTGGTCCTCAGTTTTGAGACGTCTTTTTTTTTTTTATTTGTAATTTACAATAGTGATCTGTTAATGTCCTAGATACTTTGCAAAGTAGATTTTTGTATTTTCTCTAGTTTTCACTGTACTTACTTTTAAGAATTGAATCTCAGCCTCTTCTGTGGAACAAGGGAGAATAATTACTGTTAGAAATTTTTTGACAGTGCTAAAAAGCCCCATTTCAACACTTCTCTCTTGTTCTGCTGTGTTAATTAGATATACCATCTGCTAATGATCTTCAGCTTGTATCATGATAACACTGAATTTTGAATTTTCATGCGCTGGCATGTGCATTCACACCCTGTCTGGTACTCCAGCAATGTCTGCTCTGATCCCTGTTGTGTGTCACTGAAAGCTTCCTTGGAGATCTTCCCTTAATTTCCTTCTTCCTTATTCATTATACATTAACAGGGGAAAAAAAAAATCATATTTCACTTTTTCTACAAATTCTGCCAATAAGAAAAGAAATGTCAATTAGCTACTATATTGTTAACTCAATTAGCTACTATATTGTTCTTTTCAGGTCACAAGTGTTAATTTATTGTGGTCAGTAGCAATGTTATTTGTACCCTGATTTTGAACTTTGCTGCAGTGAATGGGATTTTGTGTGTGGAGGGGATGTTATATGATATATGAGAGTCCTTCCTACAGCATGAAACACAGCAAACTGTGTTTTGATCAGAGTCCCTCAGGCTTCAGTCACGGGCTGTAGTACATATGATGCAAAGAAGACTCAATGCCTGTGACATGCTCAGTTTTCTGCACGTAAATCTGGAGTGCTACTGTATATACTAAGGTGTAGAATCACAGGAAGATGCTTATTTGTGTGCTTGAATTTATGAAAAGAATAAAAATTTTTTGGGAGGTGGCAAAGAAAAAATGTCTTTATCCAGAAGTTCTGAGAAATCTAATATATATGACTTGGAGATGCAGATTTGAAGTCTGAAAACACCTAAAGGACATTAAATAAGAATCCAACTGCCCATACCTAGGAAACAATGTAATGGTCTCTTTGTCCTTCAGCTCTTTCATTGCTCCTACAGCTCTTTTATAAATGAGGTTTAAACTTATAAATAGTATAAAAGTTTATTAAACTCCCTGAACCACTGGGAGTATTTTTGTGGGGTTTTGTAGGTTTGTTTGTTTGTTTTTGTTTTGTTTGTTTCCCCCACCCACAGCTCCATAACATATTTTCCTTGTATGACCTCTGAGGTCTTTGGAAGAGAAATAAGAGGCCTCTAGAACAGCAGGCATATTAAAGCAAAGATCATTATATCTGTTCAGATACCAGTTTTACCAAAATACATTGTCTAAGGACTCAAGAAAGTCAACAGGTTGTTATTTGGCTTATCAGGTATAATTACCAGAATCAAATTACTGTCAATACACTGCACACTTATTTTTAAATTTAGCTCATGTTTTGCTGTTCATCTGCTTTATACAGCTTGCTCTTTAGCTGCTTGCAGACACTTTCCGGGAGAAACTGTAATTGTCGTGTCGTTACTAGGTTCCTGTATTGTTCTTTGGTCATTGTATAAACCTAATTAGAATTTTCAGCAAATACTCACCTGATGTTTTTCATTAAGCAGCCTGGGAATCACATATTCACAGGAACATAATGTCCTGACAGAAAGGCTGACAGCACAAATCATTGTAGCTTTTTGTCTTCCATTTTAAATAACAAATTTAATGTCATCTGTGCTCATCCTTTTTTATGAATATCATCGCCATCTTAAAAAAATGCTCTTGCTTAATCTCCAAACAGCACCAGCATCTGTATCATATTGTAATTTAAAAACAATGAAGTATGATTGTAATGACACCTCCCAAATATATCTTTTTCTTCTAATATGCCTTAATTTTTGTTTTAAGTTTTTTAACTTTTAAGTTTTTTTAAGTTTTAAAACTTAATTTAAGTTTTAAATACATTACTTGTGTAGAACATGGGGCATTGTACTGGTTTCAGTTGGGGTGGAGTTAATTTTCTTCACAGTGGCTGGTATGGGCTGTGTTTTGGATTTGTGCTGAACACAGGGTTGATTAATACAGAGATGTTTTTGTCTCTTCTGCTCTGGACTTACACAGAGCCAAGGCCTTTTCTGCTTTTTACACTGTCGCAACGGCAAGGAAGTCAGGGGTACGTGGGAGGATGGGAGGAGACACAGCCAGGACAGGTGACACAAACTGAGCAAGGGGATGTTTCAGACCGTCATGTTCAGTACATAAAGTGGGGGGAAGAAGGAGGAAGTGGGGGGGCACATTTGGAGTGGTAGCATTTGTCTTTCCAAGTCACTGTTACTAGTAATGGGGCCCTGCTTTCCTGGAGATGGCTGAACACCTGCCTGCCCATGAGAAGCAGTGAATTAATTCCTTGTTTTGCTTTGCTTGTTTGCATGGCTTCTGCTTTCCCTATAAAACTGTCTTTATCTCAACCCATGGGTTTTCTGGCTTTTACCCTTCCAGTTCTCTTCCTGATCCTGCTGGTCAGGGAGTGAGTGAAAGGTTGTGTGGGGCTTGGCTGCTGCCTGGGCTTAAACCATGACAGTAGTTTTTTTCAGCTTCCTTGTTGAAGGAAAATTAAGATATTATAACATTAGCTGGCCATCAAGGCTTGCTTTATTGGGTTTTCCTTCATTTAAAACAAATGAAGAAAAAATTGTAAAGGCCGTTTATATTTTATAAAAGGAAGTTGCATTGAAAACAAGACACAAGCATAAGAAGGATTATCATCTTTCTTGAAGCTATGGGCATTTTCTTTTAAAGTCTTTATGTTTTGGATAAAATATAGATGCTTACTTACAAAAAAAGATGTATTTTGGGGCTGACCTATCATTAACATATTTCTGAGGTATTAGTTTGTGACTTTGTCATTTTTCATCCTGTAGAACATTAATGGGTTTAGAATAGAAACCTGAAGTGCTTCTTCTCATTCCTTCACTATTTACTTACTCATTTGATATATGAGATAGTCTTTAACTTTTTAGAGTCACTTGCAAAGATGAAACAGATTAGCTTATGAATCTTAGGAACCCCGAAGAAGTAAAAACAAGAGGTGCTGCACAGATGGACTGAGTTGTTTGATTTCATGATGTGTTTGACTTCACAATGAAATAATGTGTCAGTGAGGCACTCCTTAGGTGGTGCTCAAGACTCACACGTAATTTCAGTGGCAGATTCCCAAAAAGGTCCATGCAACCCAAATAATTTAGGTTAAGATCAAGTCCACTGTGGAAAGTAAAATCATATGTTTTTCATGTATTTGACTGGTTTAGATGACAGATTTATTTTCATAAGCTTAAAATGTTTAACTCCCAGTTGGTTTTGTAGCTGACAAGCAATGCAAGCGAATATTTTCTCTTCTCTCCTGGAATACACCAATTATATCATGATTCTATGACAAAATACCTGTCATTGAAATGGAAAATGCAAAACATCAGCATAATTACTGACTTAATAAGTCCTTTATATGGCTACTGTTGAAGGAGAAGTGTTATATGTCTTAGGTTACTGAGATCTGCAGCATATTGTGGACGTTACTGTTAGTCTATCAAACCAAATTCACCACACTGACTTGGATGGATGGTCCATTATAAGGACAGGGTCATGAGAAAATGTTTCAAATACCTTGAGTAACAGAGTACAGATTGCTATTCTAGAATTTTAGCAATTAATTTGGTTTTGCAGTTTTTAACAATAAAATTGGTTTTGCAGTGCATGTGTTATGTTGTGTGCAAGATGAAAATCAGTTTGACATTTAAAGAAAATTAATTTAATCCAATAATTTTTTTTCACTGGTTGTAATAGATTTTTCTTTCCACACAACTTCTACAAGTTAACAGAATTGATTTTCCAAACGAAAAAGTGTAAAAAAAAATTTACTGTAGATGAGTATAACAACTTTGTTCTTTTAAAGTATAGAGGTGCATAGGCAAATGAGAAATACTTGACAATGTTTTCAAAAGTACATCTTGAGAAAGAGAATGAGGACAGGTCTAAAAATTGTCAGCAGCTCTCTCTTGAGTCATATTCTGTGAACTACTTTTTACAAACTCAATTTCCAGATGAAGCTGACTGAGCAGATCACTAGTTAAGGTGGCAAACTGCTTCATTTTAGGCTAATTTGAGCTACTGACAACAATCGTATAGAAGAGAACGTAGTTATAGAGAATCCTTACATTAAATGTTTTTGATGAACTTTGCAAAACTATTGATTGCTTGCACCTGTACAAACTCTTCTGGCAAGCACCACTGCAGAAGTCCCCCTGCAGCAGTGGATAATAATGTCTTTTTTTATAAGAAAACTAGTGTTGTGCAAGACAGCTCGTTAGAAAAGAAAAGAGTCCTTTCCTTGTTTGGATAACTCTTGAAATACTTCCTTCAAATCTAGAATGTATCATTGTATGGCATTTCTGAACATACCTGCATATTTAATTCTGTTTTTGGATTGATGGTGTTGAGTGTATGGACAAACTTTGAATATCTGTAAGGAAAATGTATGTTTGCAGTATGCTGAAAAAGGGCTCTTGAATAGTTTCAGGCTTCATCTTTTTTCTTCAGCATTTTCTTAAACACTGGGAAGAATGTGAAAGGTCTGAAAAAAGACAGTTTTCTAACCCGTGAGCTAATCCAAGTGTGTTACATTCAGTCTTTCTAGCATTTTGTAGTGAGTATGTGGGCTGAAAATGAAGGTATGCAAACTATGTATATTTTTGACCTTGGAACTCCAAAGGTGTCAAAATGTTAAGATGAGTGGACTGATCATTTGGAAAATAATGGGCCAGTTGTCTAGACTTGCAGGCATATCGTAAACCAAATGGTAGCATCTGCCAAGATGAGAAAATCACGTGAAAAGTACTATTATAAAATTTTCAGTGCTATTAGGAAAAAATGCTCTGTTCCTCAGTCCACCACAGAAAAAACAGACATTCAGTGAGTAAAACTCTATTTTTACTACTTTCAGGTGAGAAAGACATAAGAAGAAACTGTTAATTTCTTGTAATTGCAGGAAATTTATTACATCTGCTGTTTAGTCCCAGTGTATCTCTGTGTCTTCAAAGAAAACATAGCATGAACGAATAGACAAACTTAGAAATGTAGTGGAATGCACGGAAAAATCTTTTCTGGTTCATTGGCTTGATTGAGACATCTAGGTAAAACCCAGAACAAAAACAATGAGAGCAAAAAATCAAAAGAGCATTCTAACATGGTCATTCTTTCAGGAATGTGCAAGGAGCTATTTGACATTTGCATGGTGTTCTGCAATAGAGGAAAGAAAACAGAGATCCCATTGCCTGTCAAGAGTGGTTGACATCTGATGCATCAGTACAAAAATTTTTGAGCGGTTTTTTTGTTTTTCTGGGTTTCTTTGGACAATCGAAGGATCTCAACAACATCCTTTTCCCAACTCGTGAACCTGGTTGGGTATTATAAGAGAAGGAGATTGAATTTCTCTCAGCAGAAAGCAGCAACACCTTGATATGTCCCATTTATTTCTCACTATGCAGGTCTCCAAGCTTGATGTTGTCTTTGTGGGAATGGCTAGAAGGTCACAGATGGAGATGTGGAAATCAAAAACTCAGCTGTGCAATGGGTGAGCAGGAAAGAACAGGAATAGATTATCACTGGCAGAAGTTAAAGGCTGATGTCTTAGTTTTGTTGTGCTGCAGTAGAAAATTGAATTTTCTTGGAAAGAATGAAAAATGTAGATTCTAGTTAGCTAGAATATTTTGCAACTGCATTTCATATTCATCAGACAGTCTCACCTGAATGCTCACCTTTTTTCCCCAAATTCTGATCTCTTAGAAAATTTTATTTAGAAAATTTCCAACTTACATATTTGCATTTTTCTTACTAAAAATGTTATCCTTGTGACATTTACCTCACTTTTATTTTAAAATAATAAATACCCTCTTAGCCATTCAGATCAAATGAAACATTGAGATTTGACTTGAACATCTTTTCTTCAGTTTTAAGACAATGATTTCACCTGCCATGAAAGCACACATAATTTTGCTCTTGAATACCAATATGTATTTTATTTTTTAAAAATTATTTGGGTTTTTTGATGCATCCATTTTAAGACAGTAGGTAATCTCGCACTTGGTGTGGAATAAGTCTGTTCTGTTCCTTTCTGCTGAAATAAATACCAAGAACATTTGTACTGGAGAAACATGAAAGGAGCAGTGTAGTTGGTTAAATCTGGAATTCACTAGGTGTGTTGATTAATTAATATGTGCTCATATATTACCACTGTGTGAGCAGAAACCTGTAAGTGCGTGGTACTTGAACTGAGATTTATGATATGTCTTACTAAGACCACAGATAAATAAATGTAATTTAAACACCTAACAATTTAAAGAAGGATTTCTTTGTGTGTCTTGAGATGATCTCTTTGTTTCCAGGAATACTGATCCTCTTCAAGGTGACTGCTTTTAAACAAGGCCTTTCCCTTTTTAAGGGTGGTGCATTTTGGAATGGTGCTGTTGTACTTTCATAATGACACAAGGCACCTGATTTCCTTTTAATGCTCACATCTCATTGGACTTGCCTTTGCCAGCAGAAACAAAAGGATTAGGGACTGACTTTAGAATTCATGTGTAAAGATTTTTTAAAAGGTCTCCTGTAAGCTTAAGCAAAGTTCTCTTTTTACAGAAGTTAGTATACTTGATTTTGTATATTTAATATATTTTTAGTTTTTAATCACTTTAATGTAAGTTATATAGACTTGTATTTCAAAGCTTAGTCAATTACATTAATTTCCCTGCATATAGTTTATGAAGATTTTTTTGTTTTACATATTCCATGTAGACTTCTGTGTGTTAACTAATGGCAGTGTCCTGTGTAAACACTGTTTTATGTGTCAGTGTGAAACTAACTCTTTCTAGTCCATTTAGCAGAAAAAATATAACGAGTTGAAAACCCTTGCATGCCGTAAGGAAGTCTGAAGTGCTAAAGACAATAACAGGCTTTCACTTATTTGGAAATTTTATTCAGCTTTTGAAAATGCAGTTTGGAGTTGCCATAAAGATCTTAAACCATTTGTTCTAGAACCTGGGTATTTGTCATTGTAACTAAGGTAGCTAAAAGCAGTCTTGCAAAGGCTTATTAATCAGCATTTCTCTATAGCCTAGTGCTGAATTCTGACCCTGAGCTGTCACCAGGAGTTAGGATGTACTATAGTATGAGAAGTCCTCTATTTAAGGCCACTTATTTTCTTTCTGCCTGGGTAAAGGCACATTAAAATGGGTGAAATACGGATTCTATGACAGAAAGGCTAGAAAAATAGAGGCTAATACATACTTGAATATTTTAAAAAGGCAATGGGTTTTTACTTGATTATGGTGGAATCAAAGAGTCTAAGAACAGCGCCCTACAAATACTACATAGCCCCCATGCAAGCAGAGAGTGACAGAGTATTTAGTATCCAAAGCAAGACACTGCATGGTTAGGAGGAAGCTGGTGATTTTTTTTTCCTGCCAGCTTTAAATACACTGTTATGGTATAAGCACAGCCAACAACTAAGAACCACACAGATGCTCACTTACTGCCCCCAACCGCAGAGTGGGATGGGAAGGAGAAACAGGAAAAAAAAACCCAAACCCATGGGCTGAGATAAGATTAAATGAAATTAAAATAAAATTTAATAATAATGGCAACAATAATAATAATATTGGGGTGAAAAGAAAGTCAACAGACAGAGAGAAATAAAACCCAGGAAAGACAAGTGACGCACAATACAATTGTTAACCACCTACTGACCGAGGGCCAGACCAGCAGCAATCAGCAGCTCTCAGCCAATTACCCCAGTTTATAAACTGGGCATAATATTCCATGGTATGAAATATCCCTTTGGCCAGTTTGGGTCAGCTGTCCTGGCTGTGCTCCCTCTCAGCTTCTTGTGCACCTGCAAAGCCTTTGGCTTAGGGTAAGCACTACGTAGCAACAACCAAAACATCAGTGTGTTATCAACATTCTTCTCATTCTGAATCCAAACAACAGCACTGTACCAGCTACTAGGAAGAAAATTAACTTTGTTCCAGCCAAAACCAGGACATACAGCTTTGAGCCATGCCAATTATGCAAATGGTAGAGCTGTTTTACATGCGTTAGATTTCAGTTACACAAAGCATATGTGCAAAAATTTAAACTCTGACGTTATGTTTACAATGCTTCTTGAAAGAGTTAATAAAAACACTAGTGACCAGAGTGCAGCCATGTAACTGTTAGTCTTGCACACTTGTTTCAGGTATAGTTATCTTTAAATTATACAGAATATGTTTAAAAGACAACATGTTTAAAAGATAATGTTGTATTCAGTCTCTTTTACTTGTCAAGGTTGTCAGTCTAAAAAAAATTAATCTCAGCCTAAAAAAGAGTGAGGTGTTTCTTGAAAATTTATGTAGTCTTTTAGAAAATGCTGATTATAGTTTCATATCTGTCTTTTCCTGCTGTGTAGCTTTTCAGATTAATCCTTCAGGTTCGGTGAGTAGAGATAATCACGCCATGTTGCAGAATTTTTCTCCCACCAGTTTCCTGTGCATAAATACCACAGTGTCACCTGTACAGCAGCATTTAAATAGTCAAATTCTGTGTATTAATTCTAGGAAATATTTTTTCATTGTCTGGGTCAGACCTGTCTTGTGAAGAGATCAAAATCACTAATTTTTTTAATTTGAATTCTGACTAATACATGCAAAAACATACAGTAAGTTATTATGTTACGAAACTATACAGCATTTCACAGAGACTTTGGTCATAAAATCGTTTATAATTGAAGACAGAGGCAAACAGCAAATAGAAGTGTAATGGATTCATACAATTAGAGAGAAATGATTGGGGAAGGAGAGGTTTTGGAGTAGATGCAGAATAGAAATAATTCGTAAAATGATGCAGGGTACACTAAGGAGGCATATTGTAGTTTGTGATGATGGCAGATCTGACTGAACCGCAGAATGTGACAATCATTAAGAAATATTGAAAATAAAGATTTTAAGAGGCATTTATTATTGTAAATACATTATTTATGGATACTGATTAGAGGTGAGCAAACAAAATATACAGGCAGATAAATGCAATATTTGCCATTTTGTACATGCTTTCACAAAATAAATCATAACTTACTTACCCTTGTACTAGCCTAGATTTTGTTATTTTTTTTCTCTTAAAGCTGTGACAGCATTAGAGTTGCCTACTCTAAAACTATATGATTGTTATTTAGTGAATTTATGCCATTGCCAGAGTAATGTATTTATTTATTGTTTTTAAATCCTCCTTGTTGAAGCCTTCTTTCAAAAACCCTATCTTCAGATACTGACATTGAAAGCAGTGAGGAACAAACTCAGTTTATAACTTCATATACCGTGCTGGGCTAACCTTGACAGGGAGCATGAGCAGAACTAGAAACCAGGACTTTCATCTGTGTAAATGAATATATTTGATCTGGGGTAGACTATATAAGAGAAATAGAGAATCTTATCAGAACTATTCAAGAGAGAATTTCCTGAATAGCCTGAGAACTGCTTCAACTTGAAGGAGGGAATGGGAGGTGAAGGTAATATTTGTAGAAGCCAGAGGAGCAGGGGGAATTTTCAGCTATCCGAGGAAAGGATACAAGTGGGAAAAGGCAAATATAAAAACCAAGCACTGCCTTCTAAAACTAAGACAGTGGCAGTTCCTCCTGCTTTGGTTCTCAAATGTTCCTTATAATGTGCTTAAATTGATGTGGAATCACAACTTGGTTTTGGACTCAGCTTGAATATAAAGTCTTACTTGTAACTTTGAATAGAAATTATTCATCACTCTGTTTTACCTTAGTTTTAGAATTACTTATATGGTCCAAAATATTTTTTGTTACTTCTGAAAACTTCAGGAGAGACCGAGCTTGTTAAATCCCTTTGTGGACTGATGTGAAGGCTTTGAAGTTGTGACCTCCAATTTGTTTGTGTGAGTGGACAGGGTTTGCCTCATACGTGTTTTCGCCTCCTCTTTGTGGTGAAGAATTCTGTGTCACTCCATGAGCAGTACATGTGCATTAGTAATGAATATAGCATTGAGCTACATGCAGAGTGTACAGCTTAAGGAAAAACTGTCAGAACTTCTACATTTTGGTAAGCATGTCATGAACCGTAAGAAGTTTGGGAGGCAGCAATGCCTGGTGTGACATTCCTGGTGGGGATAATGCCTAGAGGCACTTTTTCTGCCCACTGTCTTCATCCAGATTAATGAATTTTGGTTCAAGAACTTTACTCCACCTATTCCAGATACTGAATTTGGCAATATTTAATTTTGATTTATTCACTATTTAGCATCACTTTGCTGGGTGCCTTACAAAAAAAAATTACAAATCAAGTGCCATTGTTACTGCTTTTCACGTCAGAAAAGAGGTGTCTTATGTCACTCGTACTCATCATCTGACATTAAACATTGTATTAACATAAGACTTTCCTTGACTAATAAAGAAAGCCTTGAATGATGCTAGAGTCACAATGTTAGTGTGACACTTCTTTTCATTCAGGTAACTACTATAACATTATAGTAATAATGGTTATTTTTGCACGTAGCAGTGAAGATGATAAACCTAGAAAAGGCAAAAGTAAATGTTTGTGTCCTTGGCAAATTCATACCACATTCTGTCATAGCTAAACCATCTAATCCTGTTATAACTAAACCATTCTCCACCAGTGTGTTACTCATATCTCTTAACTTCTATATAATTGAAATTTGAGAGTATCTTGAATAGCATATGTCCATGCCATGCATGTATAAAGTCTCTTGCAAGAAAATAAAATTGTTTTTCTGTAAAATTGTGGCACTTCTAATTTAAAAGGTAACTGCCTTTTAACAAGTTAATTTGCAACAGGGCATGGAGAATTTGATAGGCAACTGGAAGAAGGGTTAGGAATGTAAAACATCTGCGAGGTAGGATAGGGACCTCGTGTTCGTATGTAGAAGGTACTTAATGTTGGATTTATTTTGAATCAAACTGCAATTTTAGTTTATGGGTTAGTTGCATTGCCAGAATCCTAAATAACTGCTTACTTCACAGTTGTCTGTGTGATTTTAAGCTGCAGGCCTGGGTTCTGCTAGGATAAATATACGGTTTTTTTTAAATCAAATGATAAAATATGACATTTAAGCATGGGATAATTTAAAAAAACCCTTCCCCCCCCCACCCCCTTGGCAATTGTATATTTAGAAAGTTATCTAATTCTGCAGAAGGAATCAGGTCTTACGTTTTTGTTTTTCGATCATGAACAAGCTGAGCAGTCTCAGTTTAAAATAGCAGACATTTAAATTTTCGAAGAACTATGGGTCTTCACAGAGAGGCCCTGTGTATCAGAAAATTACGTTATTTTCAATCTCAAAGTATCTCTAGGGTTACTGCCCCCAAATTTCCTTAAAGATTACCTTGAATATAATTGTCATGGTGCAGCATTTCAAGAGAAACAGCACTATTTTTTATACCTGTGAGCTTTTCTGTGTAGATCTGTTTTTGATCTTTTACCCTGCTTGTAGACTTTGAAAACTGTTGGTGGAGGATATATTAAAGGCTTTTGGAGACAGTAAAACCATACTTCTATCTTCACAAAGCAACTGATTCTAAAAGTCATGTTTCAATTCTGGCATAATTATTACATGTAGTGATATAAATCTGCGCTTCCTTAACTTTCTCAGATTGAAAAAGAAATTGCAAAGTGTCTTTCCTCTGTTCTTTTGTTTGTAGTAGTTCGTGCCCTTTTTTTGTTCTGCATTAAACCACAAGGTATGTTTAAAAGTTATTGATAAATTGGAAGAGAATGCACTGCTTATCATCATCATATATTTAAGGAAAAGGGTGCATCTTCCATGATTTACAAAAATGTTTCTAGTGTGACATAGCAGAGTCATAAGTATGCATTAAACCCCAAATCTAAGTTGGATGTAAATTAGGCCTGTTTGACAGAAAATTAGGACTTAGTCAATTTGTCGCTTGTACAGCTTCACTAACTAGGTGATTCTGGTCTGGTCTTCTCTTTGCTGGTTTCCAATTAAAATGTTGTTATGTCAAAAGGTCACTATTAAAAGACAACTCTAGTCTTGTTAATTATGGATACTCTGTTAGGACTCATGTTTTGCACCTGTTACTGCTTAAAGAAAAGTGCAGCATAAACAGTTCCATTTGTTGGGTTCGATTCTTGTACAAACAAAATTTATTCCCCAGACTCCTACTTTAGTGCATACAATGCTGCCACATTCATTTAGAGTCCCTCAGGTTATTCAGTATAAATGAGGGACGAGGTCAAAGATAGCGGACTTTAAAATTCAGACTGCCTGTTTTGTCTGAGTAATGGAGAGCCACACAGACTAGCTCAATAAAGAAAGAATGAGTCAGTTCTAACATCCTCTTACACATTCTTGGTGAGCTGTGGTTTTGGGAGGTTTTTGGGAGTTTTTTGGAACATCTTATATAAAAAATATTCTGGAGAGCACCAGCCTTGCTGTGATGTTCAGGATGGTAAAGTGGCACTGTCTCTGGATCCTGGTGCCTGTGTGTACGTGTGAAAACTACATCTGTGCTTTTGATTTCCCAGCAGGAAGTTGCATTCTCTCACAGAGACGTCATCAGATGTTCAAGATGCCAGAGCTATCTGTGTTTGACAGTAGATTCTTTTTCTTTCTTTTTTTAATGTGTTACAGTCCTAGAGGAATCACTATGGTGACAGTTGGTGCAAGTTACATTAGAGGAACAAACCTTCAGGTAGAAGTGCTTTTAGAGATGTATTTTAACTATTGAGTTAGAGCAGAATGAACAAAGAAAATTTCTTGAAAGGTGAAGCTATGTTACAAAACAAAAATAGATAAAAAGTGCTGTTTGGATGAAAGAGGGGTAATTTCAAAGGAATTTTTCTGTATCTTTGAACATCAGCCTCCAAAGTCTGTCTTTGTAACTTACACACTGACTTACAATGAGGGTAATGCAAGACTTCATTTTGTCAGAGAAAGGTGATCATTCCTCAGACTTCATTATGCCTGTGGGAGAATCATAGCTCTGTTTAGCATTTGCAAGCGTGTTCAAAGTGTAGGCTAACTTTGCAACTCGCCAAGAATATACCACTTCTCTGTCAATATTGTTGGCCCATTTGTGGATGATGAACTTAAGGTACCTTTATGTTGCAGTGACTGCAGGTTTGCCCCAAAGAACTCTGAACTAGTTTGGTTATTGCTAAATACAGCGTTTTCCTGTAGCTCTGGGTGACCTCATCTCCAGGATTGTTACCCATGTTTTGAGGCAGATTTTTTTTGTATTCTTTGCTGAACAGTGTGCATCACAGCTAGACAAGGTACATCTGCATGAACTGAAGGCGTTACACTGGAGACATGCTCTAAAACATGATGGTTTGGCCAAGTGAAACCTAAAGCTTCAGACTGCATCAGATCTTGGATACATGAACAGAATATATCATCTTCTAGGTCCAGAAAGTAATTGATAAGCAAATACTGATATCCACTCTTTAAACTGAGATAACCGTCCTCAGATGAGAATTTATCCCTTTCTAATTTAGGATAATTTTATCCTAGAAGCAGTAATCAGTTCATCTAGTCTTGAGTTCCCACTGCAGTATTTGTTACTTCTGTATCAGTGCCCTCCAGGGTAGCCTGCTTTATCTTTTGTTCCTAGTAATTTATCTTAGTCGGTGTGGAAATCGAGAGTATGGAAACTGAAGGCATATGCTTCTGCCTTCTTCTTATCTGCTGTTCAACTTCTTTACCTCTCAGAAGAGTGAACTTTTCCTATGGTCCTTTGGTTCGAGGTTGATAGGGTATGTTTCTGTTTAGCAAGAGATAGACTGTGAGAAGGTACCTTGTGTCTTCTTTTTTTCTCCAGCTTTACCGTATATATTCATTTTCAGGCTGCAAGAATAATCCGGTCACAAAAAAGCTTTAGCTCTCCTCTTGGCTGTGCATATCAGTACAGTCCCAGAAAACTCAAATACAGAAATAAACTGACTTGCTGTTTTCATTTCCAATAAGAACTTGGTAGATCATTTGCTCCCACATGCATATCCCTTCCCAGTTTTAGAAGTATTTTTTTTGTTTAAAAGCCATTACAACTGATTTTCCACTGAGACCAAGCCACAAACATAATTATATTCCAAACGTTGTTCATTGTTCAGGCGCTTTCTGGAAACAGCTAAAAAGTTTACATTCTCAATGGACATAGGGAATAAAAGGGAACAGTACATAACACAAATTTGGCACCACAGTGCTGAAAATGTTTTTTAAATGTTACTTGGACAAGTATACCACAAAGAATATGTTGCCAGACTGTTGCTGAAATTTTTATGATGTCTAAGTACTAAAAATTGTTTAACCCATTACAAGACTAAAAGGTTTCGATTGTGCTGTGGAGAATTTGCTGCAATTTCTCCTGTAACATTATGAAACTCAGTATTTCCTGTCTTTTTGATTGCACACTCCATCTTATCTTTGTCCTCTTGATGGATAGTATGAGACATCTTGAGTAGTGAAGATTATCAGCTGTAACAGCTTGTCATTTTAGCTCTACAACTTTTCACTTAGATTCTCAGTGTGTTATCCAAGATGGTGGTAACTGTGCTTCTATTCAAAATGACATATGTGCAAAACTTTTATTCCCTGGAAATGTAAAGCTGACTTAAATTTTGGGATAGCTATAATTCCCTGAATATTTACATGTTCTTCAGTTTATGCTGATAAATTAGACAACAAGGGCAGTGTAGTAGCAACTGTGGCTGGGTAGAAAGGCAGTGAAGAAAGTTAGTATTAGGATTGTGAAAGCAAGAGAATTATATAACGTAAGACAGATAAGAAGAATTTACTGTATTAGGATCTAAATAATACAGTGTCTTGACAACTAGCGACGAAATCAAATAAAAGGGCATTTTCCTGGCTCCAGCATGATTGTAGTATCTTCTTAGAACTGCTTTAAAGCTGGCATGTGCTGATATAACATTATATGCTCATAGATGTATTGTGCTTCAACATATGGATGTTGACAGGTCATGAGAAAGCATGACTGTCGTAAGAAAGTATGACATGCACAACAAGCCAGAGTTTTGTCCTAGATTTGTATGCATATATTACAAAAGTTCATAAATATATTACACAATATTTTTAATGTAAACACTATCTTAGTGCGTGGTATTTATAAAATCTATTTTTAAATTAATTTAATACTTGTGCTGGTTTGAGACAAATTCAGAGGAACGTCCAAAATGAACGTCCAAAATGAATGTCCTCTGATAGGAGGCAGGTTACAGCCACCCGGCCCCCATCAGGTTCAGAAAGAATTTTCCTCGGAGGAAAGGGAAAGAAAAGAACCTATTTATTTAACAAGTAAAGTGCACGTAGGCATGGAAAAAAAAAGAATAATGCTAAATAATAAAACCTCTCGCTGTGGAGAGAACCTAGGTAGATTTCAGAGTCCTTTGTGGATGTAGCTTTCTCCTCTCTGGAGCTGGGGTTTGGTGTGGACACCTCCTGGCCAACGGTGTAGGGCCTCCTTATGGTGTTCAGGTGTTGCTGAGCAGTCCAGAAGAGAAGAAGAAGAAGCCAAAATCTCAGGGAAGCAAAGGAGTTTAACTCTCTGTCTCCCTCCCAAGAAAAGGAGTCAAGAGCTGGGAAAAGCAGGAAGGTGCTTTCCTCTGCTCTGCAGCAGCAGTAGCTATCTCTGTTTTGAACACAAACGGCCAAAAGAATTCCACTGGCTCTCCCCCCTCTCCCTTAAAGGTACAGAAAGGCACAGGATTCATGTCTGGGAGTAGAGCAGACGATAGGGAATACAGTATCACACAGTCACCCAAGGAAAATACTCTAGTTTGATTTATTTAGTTTTCACTGAATGTTACTGAGTAGAGTATGGACATTAATCCATTTATTAACATGTATGCAGACCATTTTGTTACTGAGATACAAGAATAAGCACTGGGTGAGCAGTAGACCAGTAAGAATTTGGATATTAACAGGAGGATCCAAAGGATCTATAAAAGTTCGTTTTTCCACTTAGATGACCAGGACATGTCTATAAAGCTAGTTAACCCTTATCTAGGAATAATTTTCCTGCAAAAAGCAACGCACCATTTTTCAGATGCAGCTGAGAGGTTTCCTTGCCATTAGACAACTCTTCATAGCCATCTTCCATTTGGGGTCAATTCCCAGAGCAGAACTACGATATAATGTATTTCCTCTATTCTTTTTCTTACAGCAAGTAGACATTATACACAAAAGGAGGTACATATTCCAAATAACAGTTATAAATCTCTGAAAAAATAAAGTAAAAAAAATTAAAGCATGTAACTTCCCACCTACAAATAGGAAAAAATGTTGCCATACACAAAGCAATATAAGGAATGAAACTTGGGAAAATATAGGTAAAATCAAAATAGATTTGAACTAAAATTATACACAACTTTAACTTTCTCCGTAAATTTTGTTGAAGTATACTTTGTGAGGGAAAAATTTCATGCATATTTAGAGGGAAAACTTACAATGAATAAAGAAAAGATCACTATTTTCCTTTCTGATAGTTAAAAATTTCAGTTTTCTACATGGGGGAAAAAAAAATCAGTGTTTATTGTTTCAAAAAGCTTACAAGATTTACATTTCTTAAGTATTTGAAATTAAATTTGGTTTGATATGTGAGAGTTTTAAGGAGTGCTGGAGTTAAAAAAAAAAACCCTATTTACTGAAGAACAACAGTTACAGTTTACATAGCAGCTGTCACTTCACATGGTACACAGGCTTCACTTTCACAGCAGAACGATGTGTGATAATAACCATATAAACTAGAAAATTTTAGAAGCTTTTTGACATAAACTTCCCAGACTGCTGTGTCCTGAAGAGGAGGAAAGAGTTCCGCTTGGCCTTGCAATGGCTTACACAATACTGCACTTGACTCTTTCCAGGGTCTGCCTTTCTTCATTATAGGATATGATTTAGCAAACATGAAAGAAAAACTTAAACACGTACATATGTTAAGATAAAGAGACCTTATTCAAACGTATATCTCAAGGTTTGCTTTTCTATCACCCTTGATTGAAAACTGAAAAAGCAGCAGATTAAAATCTATTCTGATACTAAATTAGTTACCTGTAGAGAGGCATGAACAAGACTAATTGCTTGTAATAGACAGAGACTATTAAAAAGAAGCTTTTAATTTTTAATTGAATAATTAAAGAAAATTCTGCTCCTTACATACATATTTTTAACGATCCATACAGTCCTCCTGTATGCAAGGTTTTATGTTACCAAGATGGAACATGGAGATTGCTCAGAACTGACAATCAAAATAGAGGAAAATGATGGCACAATTGCATCATGAAAGTTACTTAACCTTTGGACGAGTACTAGGGTGGACATGTATGATTTGTCATTACTTAATTACTTCTGAGAGCTGTAAGTTGCATACCTACAAATGGTAATATGATACAGCCCTTTTATACCACTAATTGATAAAAAATGTGTTGGGCTCCAGGAACACAGATTGTTTTCTTGCAGTTCTCAACATGGAATGGTGGTAGATTTCCTCAACAAGGAAACAAATAAAAATCATACATAAAAGAGACACAGGGCCCTTTCACTCTAGTTAATCTTGACCAGCCTGGGGCTCTAAAATGTTTTGCAAGATATAACTGCATCATATAAAAGGAAAGGAATAGATCTTTAAAAAATCAAGAAAGAAAGACCATAAGAAAGCACAGAGAGAGGTAACTTGTACAGATTCTGATGATGGGATGCAACCAAAAACCAGTGCCAAGTGAGTGGAATCTGCCAGTTTGAAAAAAAACAAAGGAGGATATAAAACTAAACATAAATGAGTTTTTGGAGAAATCAGCTCAAAGCTAAGAGTAAAAAGAGAGAACTTAGGGAAGAAAAGAGGTAAATGAAAAAAAAGTATGAAAAAGCTACTTTTCTTTTTACAAGGCTTCTCTTTCTATGTCACCTTTAACTTCTATCTCTTTATCATACTGTTTTTTCTTTTTTATCAGCTTGAATAACTGACTCTATCAAGTTTCCACCCCTCCATCAATGTTTCAAATCAGTGGCTATTATATTTTGTTCAAATATAAATCAGGACAGAATCCTTCCACCTCTGTTGAAGGAAAGCTGAGTGAAGCACAAAGCTCAGATATTTCATCCTTCTTCATAGGCCCTGCTTAGTCATCCAAAACACAAGGCTGACCTTGCAGAATCAGACCGGTTTGGGGTAGAAGGAACCTTTAAAGGTCAGCAGCCCTGCAATGATTAGGGACCACTTCAACTAGATCTGGTTGCTCAGAGCTCTGTCCAACCTGAGCTCGAATGTTTACAGCGATGCGGCATCTACCACCTCTCTGGACAACCTGTTCCGCTGTTTCACCACCCTCACTGTGATGCTGTCCTCTCTTTCACTGTTAAATGTCCTGAGGCTTGCACATTGTAGGACAAATGTGCAAGAATCACGCTGCTAAAACTAGCTTGAAAGAGAAATGTGAGTTCTGAGTGTTGCAATATGGTGTTTAAATTGTATCTTAAATCCAAAGCAAAGAGTGTCGAAATCTTCATCTAGATGCTGAATTCTAAGGTCATTAAATCCATGCTTAAAGTTAACTGGAGTACATTTCTGCATTTTAACATGTCTGGAATAGCTACACACGAGCCCATCCTGGTCCTGGTACTCTGGTGAGTTGGCTCCAGACAACATCCAAACACCCATCCAGCCTCTTCCTCATTCCCTTTTCCTAGAAGATGGAGAGAAAAATAGAACAAAGGTGAAAAATCTCATGGACCAAGAGAATGACAGATAAATAGGAAAAGTAAATGCTGCAAGTGTGACCAAAGCAAAAAGAGAAATTCATCCACCACTTCTCATCATTGGCCAGATGTCCAGCCATGCCTTGGAAAGCAGGGTCTCAACACATGCAACTATTACTTGGGAAGATAGATGCTGTGACTCTGAATGTTGTGCCTTTCTCCTCCTTTTCCTCAGATTTTACTGGTGAGCACAATGTCAAATGGTGTGGAATATATTCTTAGTCACTTGGGGTTGGCTGTGTTCCCTCACAGCTTGTCCACCCGCAGCCTGTTGAGTTTTGTGGGCAAGCGAGGAGAGATAGATTTGGCTATTTGAGAGCTCTTTACAGGGACAGGAAAACACTGCTCTGTTACCAACATTGTTTAAGCCACAAATACAAAACACAACATTATATGGACTTCTCTGTATAAAATTAATGTCATAATTTTATTCTAGCCAGACTCAGTACAGAGGTTTGGAACAGCGACCCACAGTAACTCAGTCCACAGACGAAGTTCCACTTTATCTTACAGTGTTTTAGGCATGGCTAATAATGGTGATGAGGTGTAGCATTTAACACATCAGGCTTAGTCACAAGGAAGAATCTAATGTTTTAAAAGCATGAAGTAAAATAGAACATCTTCAAATTCATGCTCTAATTACCCAGTGCAATTGAAATGGTGTAGGGCAATTTCTTAGATATGTTCTCTGCTTTGGTCCAATTGTTTAGACTGCCAAGCTCTTTCTCTGTCCTGTGTACAATACCCTACAGCCTGACACTTTTATGAGGATGTATGACCTTTATTAAGCAGTAGAGAAAGGAACTGAATCTGTGTCTCCTGCTTTGTGTGTATACTGGAAGGTACTATCCTGCCTTGCATATGAAACATGCATTGAATTGAAGATGGAAGGTAAAAAACAAATTCCAGGACATTAATTTTTAATGAGAGAAAAAACCCTAAAATGGTGCGTAGAAATATGTAATATGTGGAAGTTCTATTCTTCATTTTAGTTTTTGGCTCTTTGGTTTTGCACTGTATATTTTGTTGGGGTTTAGATGAAAGGAGAATGGGGGATTTTTTTGAAAGACATTTGGTAAAATCTGCATTTTCATTCTTTCCATCATCCTCAAGTTAAAAAAAAAACCCGAAAAAACAACAGGCCCCCATTTTTTTATAAGACTAAAGATTTAAAATCACCATTTTTCAAGCACTTTCTATCCAGGTGTTTTGGTTATTTTTTAAGCCAAATTGACTGCTTCATTCAGATTTGAAAAAAGAATGATGAGAATGGACTGATTTGAAATAATGTCTAAAGACTAGAAGGTAAAGAAACATTATTCACATAATGTTGCATGAAAGTGGGACTGAAAGCTCTTTATATTTGGTTGTCTCCTATTCTTAGCATCTGTATCTATCCTAACCTAGTCATTAAAACACATTAAATTACATTAAAATGTAAAAGATGGAATGTGGAAAGTAGATGTAAGCATTTTTATTGGTACAGTTGAGTTTATTTTATAAAAATAGAAATTAAAATCATAGAAATTTTTGAATTCATTTAAAAGACAACAAAGTTCTGAAAAGAAAAAATGGGAAAAATGAGCTTCTAAATTCATCTGACAGCTTATACTAACAGGAATATGAACCTCACTATTGGCAAAATATTTTGGTTCAAATAAAACAGTATTATCCTTAATAACTTCTCTGTGTTTTGAAATCTGTAAGAATCATCATGAGTTATGCAAATTATTTCCTGACTGGTCCTAGTAAGTTTAGAATGTATAATCCTCTTTTCAGACAAAGAAACTTTTGAGTTGTGTAGGCATACAATATATGTAGAAAACTGAATACATTGAATAAGCAACCCGTTTTGAACAAAGAGGATGTTTTCATCCTGACTGATGGGAGTACAAAAAAAGCAATTTGATCATTGAGGAAAAAAAGAAGACGCTTTCTTATTTATTTCATGTTGTGCTTTTTGCAACAATAGTGATTGTTACAGAAATATTTATATAATTATGACACTCTGCTTGCCAGAATTACATAAATATATAGTTATACTCAAATTTGTATGCCTATTTACTATACTTGTACATGGTTCCGTGAAAATTTTGTATGCAAATTAGACATGCAGGTATATTTACCATTCTGAAAATCTATTCTCAGCTGCCATTGTATAAAATTATGTTGTTAGGATGCAAAAATACCAGTGTATGTACAGCCTGCAATGATAAAATTAGATACATATCTGGTTGTGGCAACTGCGAGTCACTATTTTTAAATGCTGAGGTTAATTCCTTTTTTTCTTTTTCAAGGCAACGTGCATTGTCAACTGCTTGAAAAAAGATTTCAATATTGTATTTATTTGCTGTTTGCCAACACAGCAACATTTAGGCTATACATTCTTTTAAATGTGAATTTCAGTAGCTTGCAAGCAGTAAATATGACTAGCTCTTGAAGAAGTCTGGCAGTGCTGAAAACAATTATCTCTCTCTCCTCTGACCTCCCTCGTGGTAAACTCTATCACCACCCAGCTGTGGTAGAATTAGTTGTGCCTGCAAGACTGTAGACAGCTTTATGGGGAATCACAGGGTACTGTGATCTGAGTCACTGTTTTCTTAAAGCCTGACCTATACTTTATGGTAAAGTGCCACCTCCCCCCCAGTGGTCCTGGCTTGACTGAACAGCTGGGCAGGGTGCAGCTTTCTAGAACACTTGCGTTAGGAGTACCTTGACTCCTTCAACCCCCTCCTCAGGCCACTGTCTGGGAGTTCATCACAACTCCTGGTAACCTCTGTGTTTACCAGATTGGTTTAAATATGTTCTCCTTACTGCTAGTTTAATTTCCATGGATCAAGGGCTTTAGTTCAGGCACAGACCTCAGGCAGTAGCAAATCTTGTCACTGGCATTTCGGCAGGGTAGGATGAGAATAAAAACTACATTAGTCATAGCAGCATTTCAGGTAAAATGGGGTCTGGATAAAATCAAACCCGCTGTCTTCCGTAAATCAGATATTTTGGTGTACAAATGTATGGGATGGACAGAAAGCTAAGGGAAAAAAAAACCCACTATATTTTTATTTGGAATTCCATTTGTGGTAACTTATCATAGTATTATGAATAGAATAATGACATGGCAAATGCAATGGCATAATACTAAGGGCTAGCACAATCCATCTTAACAGTTTGAAGAAATTGCTGTAATGTCTCATGTCAAAAAGCACTGAAGTGTATCAGTGAGCAGCTAATCCTGGCTCAGCCTGACAAACTTCAGAGTATTATGGCAGGAAATATGAAGAAGATGCCTAGTGGTTGCCAGAGTTTAACAAGCAGTATGCCTTTTTCTTTCTATATTTAATATTTACGAAGAGTAAAAAAATAGCTATAATGGTGGGAAGAGCAGAGCAAATTAGGAAAGAGTAGTTGTTACTGGTCCTACAACACTTGGGAACCGAGAGTCTATAAAAATTGTTTTGCATGAGATGCTAAAGCATTTGCTTTAAAAAAAAACTATGTGATACAATGCTTACACTATTTTTCTATCTTTATATGCAGTTTCCATATGTTTTCTCTCATTTGCGCTTGTTACGCTGTACCATAAGCAAGGCAAGAAAAGGGATGGATAATGTTACAATTTTTATGTAAGACATCTGAATGTATCTAAGCACTGGAACAGACTGCCCAGGGAAGTGCTTCTGTCACCACCCCTAGAGGAATTTAAAAGATGTGTAGATGTAGCTTCTAGGGACATGGTTTAGTGCGGCACTTGGTAGTGCTGAGTTAATGGTTGGACTTGATGAGCTTAAAGGTCTTCCCCAACCTAAACAAGTCTATGATTCTGATCCTGATTCTTCCAGCTTCTTATTGTCTGAAGTCTGTGTTACCTTTTTTTTGGCAGACACTTGATTCTGTATAAAGATTTTTCTTCTTTGACTCAGCCATAACATCACCTAAGATCTTACTGGTAGATCTATGCCAACATGATGGACTTCTGGGTCTGGAAATATGACCTAGTGCTTTTCCTGTTTCATTCTTTGTAGGGAAGCAAGCAGTTATACCAATATCTGTATTTACTATGTCAGGAGGATTCTAACTTGCTCTTTATTTTTTTCTGCCCACTTTTGTATCTATCTGACTTAATAAAATCACAGAACTGTAAGTGGCCAGATGGCAACTGGAAGTAAAACTGTACAGCACTGGAAATGGCATAGTGTCTCTATGCAGACATGGGGAAGCACCCAAACAAAAGACAAACCAGTGGAGTTGCTGTCCCTCCACATCTTTTTTGGGAGGCAACTGGAGACTTAGCGGTTTTGCTGAAGATAGCTCTAAGCCTTTATAGCAGGATACTGAATTGCCCTAGAAGGGAAAACTAGTCCTCTTGCATCATCTTGTAGGAACCCACAGTTTGGCTTGCAGGCAAAATTATGCAAATGTTTCAAACAAAGTCTGCTAATTGGTAGCAA
Source organism: Rhagologus leucostigma (assembly GCA_013397725.1). Lineage (NCBI taxonomy): Eukaryota > Metazoa > Chordata > Aves > Passeriformes > Rhagologus > Rhagologus leucostigma. Next base: position 849,692 of record VZTD01001251.1, on the reverse strand, counting down.
ATGTTACTTCATCCTGGGGCAAGTTCTAATATTTGCTGGTCTTTGTTTTCAGATGAATCTCTCATGATATTATAACCTCAGGGGTTTGAAGCAGTCATATTTCATGCAGCTTTAGATTTCAGCGCTTGAACTATTTTGATTCTTAGACAATAAAGAATAATACACCAAATCATCAATAACAGCAAGTCTCTGAAAGGGAAAAGAAAACAGGGGGCAGATAGATGGCACAAACATTGAAAGTAGAACTGTTATGGCCAGATTTTTCTAAAATTAATTCTTTGAGGAAGCACTTCTGGTTTTTTGGGTTTTGGTGTTATTCTTTCTATTTGGTTTGGTTTGGTTTTTTTTAAATAAACCTGCCTCTATTTGTAGGCTTCTTGCCCACCATTTTGTGCAAAAGTGGGATTATAAATCCGATTAAGTATCTTTAGTATACAGATTCACTAAGAAAATTGTAGGGTGAGTATTTCTTAAACCATAAAGAGTTTTTGTCTTCTTTTCAGTATTCTGCAGATATAACTCCATTTGAGTTGCTCTCTTTGGTCCTTGTCTAGCATTATGTCCCCCATACAGTTTTTCACAGCCTGAAGTGTTCGTTTATAAATGGTGTTGGTGTACTTCACAATAAGAAAATTCTCCATTTCAGTTCAGCTGATTCTTAGATTATTAATATTTTTGAAGAGATAAATGGAGTGGGCTTATTGAGTCATCAGAACTGAGGAGGACCACATAAATAGTCTGTGTTGCATGTTGGGGTTGTTTTGAATTTGGCAAGAATCCCATCTCTTCAGTTTCTGGAGCTGACACATAGCAAACCTGGGAAAAGATAAAAATAAGTTTGAGTTCCAATGGAGAATAACAGAATCTTAATGCAATGACAAAGTCTGTACTAACATTGCCTTTTAATTCTCACAATGTAATCATAGTAAATAGTACTTTAAAACTGTTTTAGAGTGATAATGTATATCTCATTGTCCACGTTAGAGACAAAATTCAAAGGAATGTCTGAAATAAAACGTCGTCTGATAGAAGGCAGGTTACAGCCACCCCTCTCCCACTAGGTTTGGGAAAGAAATATTCCTCAGAGGAAAGTGAAAGAGAAAAAAACTATTTATTTAACAAACACACAGGAAAAGAATAATAATGCTAAATAATAAAACCTCTCACTGTGGAGAGAACCTGGTAAAATTCAAAGTCCTTCTGTAGGTGTGTGGCTGTTCTCTCTCCGGAGCTGGGGTGTGGCCCTTCCAGGCCGTGGCGTGGGACTCCCGTGGGACTCCTGATGCTGGTGATCCAGACTGGAGCAGAACAGTCCAAGGAAAGTTCTTGCCTCAGCTAGAGAGCTGGCTGAACAGCAAAGAATTTTAACTCTCTGTCTCTCTCCTGAGAAAAAGCTGAAAAAGCTCGAGAAAAAAGGAGGGGGTGCTTCCTCTGCTCTTGCAGCTGCAGAAGCAGAACGCAGAGGAATGGAGTGACCTTGGAGCACAAAACTGTTTTGAAAAGTTCATCTGGCTTTTTTTTTTCTTTCTCTTGCACCCAGTTTTAAAGGCACAAGATTCATATCTGGGGATAGAGTGGCGACAGGGCATACAACATCATAAAGTCAACCCCAAGACACTCATGTAATACAACTTTCATTTGAAGTTAGAGACATGAGACCACCACTTCCTTAAAATAAAGATAAACTGTGAGAAACGTAAGAAATACAAGTCATCAAAAAGGAATGCTACTGTGCTTCTTTTGTTTTGAAGAGCTGGTCTTTAAAACAAACCACCTGTCCTTGCTCCCTTCACAAATTAACGTCAGGGCAGGCTCTCCCAGCATCTCATCTAACCTGAACAAGTTGCTCTCCATAAATCCAAGGTCATAATTTTTCTGCATGTCTTCTTCATACCTCTTGATCAGTGCAGCAAAGGCTTCTGTCAGTATTCACGTTATGTTTATGAATCCAGGTCCAGGGTCATTTAAATTTCCCCAGAAGAACTAGGACCCACAGAGAAGCTGTTTCAGGATACTTGCAAAGATTTTGTTCAATTCATCTTATTAAAATCAAAAGATAAAACAAAAAACACCCAAAGATGTTATAAATCTCCCTTTGTATCATTCAGTGATGAAGCATTACTAAGGAAATCATTATCAACAATGAAAATATATCCTGAAGGTGTGGCAATTTAAGTTGGACGGGTATTAAAATATGTGTGTGTGTGTGTGATTTTGCAGAAGACCTGAAACATACTCAGCAATGATCTGAACAATGCTGAATGGCTCAATGACTTCTGTGGAACTGCAAATTGGCCCTGAAAATAGCCTCTATGATGTTAAAGGGATGTCTGTAGCCAGAGATTTCCAATTCAAAGGTGTTAGAGGCAAAGGATCACTAATTTTAAATTACTATGCTACAACTCAGAATCTATTCTGCATTCGGGTTTTTTCTACTCTTAGATCTTTGTGTGTGAAGCAACGTCTCAGAAAGATTTTACTATAAAAAGTGTAGAAATCTACACATATAATACATGAGGAAAGTGTATTTTCTTGTTTAAAAGGAAACTCTTGCAGACTTCTTTCCATTGGAGAAACTCATTGCTGCTTACATTCTTGTTCTTGCAGTGATGGTGAACTACTCCCAGTACCTGCAGAGAATATTTTCCTTAACTTCAGGAGCTTGTGAAACCTAGAAAGTAAGGACATTGATGGATGAAGGTCTTTTGGAGGCTTGACATTCAGTTTGTGAGAAGAAGTGGATAATGCAAGCAGACTGCTGCAGAGAAGGGCATGGGAAGAACCTCCTAGTTACAATGTCAAGACTTGTTTCAGAGTCAGAAAGTTCATTCCAGAGTCCTAATCAGGAGTGAGAGCAGAAAATAATTGAAATGAGACCTTGTCAGTTTTACCTGATACATCTTTCTGGTCAAAAGATGTAACAGTAATTCTTCATCAGTTAATTTCTTCTGCTTTCTTTGGCTAATGTTACACAGATATGCAGTTTTGAGCAAAATGGAGGTCATAATTAGATAGATCTACAATTACATAACTGCTTTTATTCCAGTGCTGTGTTTCTTTCAGACAACAAGGACCCTGTTAAACTTTCATCTTTAGAAGCAAGATGTTTCCAGAAAGATTAAGGGAAATGTTTTTCACTTCAATTCTTATTTGGAGAGTAGAATAGGGTAAAGGTGACATTTGTAATCGGAATCTTTGCCAAGAACTCACTTGGTCTTGTCACAGAAGAAATTATCGTGTTATGTCACCCAGAGTACCATGTACCATTCCTTTATGTGTAGAAATTAGTCCGTTTCAGAGAGATGGTGAGATGTGAGGAACATTTTGAATGAGTTCTGCCCAAAGTGAATGCTTAGATATACTTTTGAATAGAAAATGGTGGTCATGTCTGGGTGTAAAGAAAGTACAGGAGAATACAGTTAATATCAGAAATTGAATTTTTCAGGCACTGTCATAGAATAGTAGAATGCTAGAACCATAGAATAGCTTGGGTTGGAAGGGACGTTCAAAGGTCCTGCAGTCCAACCTCCCCTACAATGAGCAGGAAGTTTTGAACCAGACCAAGTTGCTCAGAGCCCTGTCCAGGTTGACCTTGAATGTTTCCAAGGATGGGAATCTACCACCTCTCTGGGCAGCCTGTTCCAGTGTTTAACCACACACAAAATGAAAAATTTCTTCCTTATATCTAGGCTCAATCCACCGATCTGACTTTTAAAACTACTACCCTTTCTTGTATAGCTAGAGACACTCCTGAAATGTCTGTCCCTATTTTTCTTACAGTCCTCCTTTAGGTACTGGAAGGTTGCTGTAAGATCTCCCCAGAGAATTCTCTTCTCCAGGGTCTCCCTTGAATCCTCTTCATGGCCTGCTCAGGACTCACTCCAAGAGGTTCATGTCCTTCCTTATGTTGAGGGCACCAGGGCTGGATGCAATATTCCAGCTGAGATCTCACCAGAGTGGAGCGGAGGAGGAGAATCATCTCCCTCGTGACACTCCTTTGGATGCAGCCCAGGACACGTTTGGCTTTCTGGGCTGGGAGTGCACATGGCTGGGTCATGTCCAGCCTCTCACCCACCAGCACCCCCAAGTCCTTCTCCCCAGGGCTGCTCTCGATCTGTTCATCCTCCAGCCTGTACTAATATAAAGGATTGCCTTGGTCCGGCTGCAGCTCCTTGCACTTGGTCTTGCAAAAACTCATGACATTCTCATGGACCTAAGTCTCAAGCTTTTCAAGGTCCCTCTGAATGGCATCCCACCCCTGAGACATGTCAACCACACCACTCAGCTTTTTATATTCTGCAAATTTCCTGAGTGTGCACTCAATCCTGCTGTCTAGCTCATCAATCAAGAAATTAAACATTAGGGGTCCCCATATGAACTCCTGAGAGACTCACTGACCTCCATTTGAGCTTTCAGCCATTAACCACTACCCTCCTTTTTGCTTCACAGCCATTTGCACCCATAAGAAAGTCTGTGGGGTTAGATGTATAAATCAGATGTTGGATATCATTTATACCATTTCCGTATTTTCCGACTCAAATACTGTATGTCAACAAAAGAGAATAAGTTTGGATTTGAATTAGTGGGAACAAAAAACCCCAAAACCCAACAACAACGAAAGGACTGTTTACATAGTACCCTTAATGGCAGACTGCAGGGAATAAAATATCAAGAGCTAATAAGAAGTGTAGTTGCCTTGTAGAAAAGGAATATATGTCATTTATCTTGATCTTGGCAGTAATGTAATTCTACATGGATATCAAACAATTCCACATGATTTGCTGGTGACATGATAAGTTACTCCATGTCAGATCAGATCTGACAATAATTGTGATTTTTGACTTCAACATGTTTAGCAATTTCAGAATTTTTGATTATTTGTTTACCAGATATAAGCTGAAAATAATGCACTTTTTAAATGTCTTTTTGAAAGCCATGTTCAGGAGTTGTCAAATGTATAGTAAATAGGAGATAATTATTACTCTTTAGAGAATGAGGCTGCTAAGTAATGAGATAGGGAGCTTGTAACCACCTTGACAAGTCATCCTTAACCATGTTAATTAACAGGGTGAATGCTGTGCCCATACAGATGAGAGACTCTCATATCCTAATGCTAAGAAGAAAGCATCAACTTGAGAAGCAAACTTTCTAGTTTTGTATATGTATGTGGAGTCCTAAGTGATACAAGAGCGAGATCCTGATAGTTATTAATCTTTGATCCAGGTGGAAACACGACATAAAGCTATGAATTTAAAAACAAATTTAACCAAAGAACACCTATGCACGTAGAATAATGAAAAACTTTTAAATTCTTTTTCTCAAAAAAATGCTTCTTAAAGTATTTTTTCTTTTCCCTGAAAGCTGAAGATTACCTTTATCTGTCTACTTTCTTCCTCTGTAAATTTCAAACAGCAGCAAAGAAAAAATGGTTCTTTGCTTTGGCCACTTATCTAGTGAAGAGTACCGCAGCACAGAGAAATGTATTCAAGATTATTTTCATCTTAAATAATGTTCTCTAGTAGGCTGAACTCCTTTGGATATCTTTTCAAAGAACACTCTTTCAGAGATCTTATCTGCAGGATGGAACTTCAAGAGTGATCAAGAAACCTGTGAAGGTTGGGCTGCCACATCTTTCTATCAACCAACAAGATAACCAGTGAAATCCAAAGATCAGAGATAGTGGTGTGAACAGGTGAGAGAGTTTTACTGCACAGCAAGGAGAAATCAACACAAATCAGACCTCTGATGTTCTTTGGAGGAATAGTCAGACATGGATTCTTTTGCAGCCCATCATTTGTTCCCAACCCCGGGCCTCAAATGCATGCACAAACATCCATGTGCAACTGTCCCTACCCTAAAACATTCAGTGACTCTCACTCTATGTAGGTATTTATAGAGATATATACATTCTGGACCAAGACATACATGTACACATGTTTATCACTTGTTTTAAAGGAAAAACAACACTCAGGTAAATGGGCCTAAAAGCAAATCTTTAAATGTAGGTTTCAAAGTTCAGACCTAAATTTAGGGTCAAGTGGGCTATTAGATTCACTTTCCTTTATTATATTTCAAAGATGAACTCCCATTAAAGAAAAGACATCATCTTCTTGCTGTTAAGTAAGTGTAGATCCAAATATTGGAAAATTTGTGATGCATTGAGAAACACCATCTTGTTTTGTATCCTCAAAATAGCAGTGAATCTCCAACTGCTTTCAGTTTGCCATCTCATTCAGCAAATTTGCTTTCAGTTTCTGTGTGACTTAAATGGTGAAGTACAGCAGTAGAATGGTTTGCAAACTCTTGATCACATCTTGCATCAGAAAAGTGAGTGGTGAAATTAAAATTTGCTGCCATAGTCAGAGGAAGAGGTGGTTTCCATTCTTCTTGCCAGAAAGGGATGTTGTTGAGGTAGGGAGCTGCAAAACATGCTGGTGTGCCTGTATGGATGTTGGGCTGACCTGTGAGTCAGAAAATTTGTGGAAGGACTTAGGGCAGGTAAACTTTTACTCACTTCCATTCCTGCTTCCCTGGAAACTTGATGGCAGTCCTTTCACTCATTGATAAACTCTGCAATCCTGGAGTGCAAGGGGCCTCCCTGTAGCCTTCCAGGCTTGGAGGAGGTGTTTCTTTGCATACTGCCTGCTTCCTTGCCCACTCCCTGTACAAAATTGATGGATCCTCCTGATCTGATACCATGCATTTGGCTCTTCAACTTGGCTATGAAGAAGAAGGAGCAAGTGACTTGTGCTCCAGCTAGCACGTTCTGTGGACTAGAGGTGCAAGGTGTGCTCTTCCAGCTTGTCTGATAGTAAATGCTGAGCAACTGAAAAGATTTTTTTCCTCCTGAACCTCCTCTCTGACTCTCACTTTAACTGTTGAGCTCTGGATCTGTCAGAACAAGCATTGAAGCAAGCTCAACAGCGAGGATGCAGCCATGCAGGTTTTAGTACAGTGCCTGTGCCTGACTTATGTTGTTTAGCTAATTGAAGATATGCTCTGGGTTGCATGACAGAATTGTGGCCTGGCTATTGCTGCATAACATCTCTGCTTGGAGACTGACAGATGCCTCCTTGGTATGACAGAACTGGCTCTATAGACTGCTGATTGTGCTCCCTGGACTACAGTGCAGGAAGCGTTGTTCTATCTCACCAGTCAGTAGCCTTTACTGTAACTCTTCTTTTTTCTCTTGTGCCTGTACAACTCCAGCTAACGTCTGGGGACTCTACGTGCTAAATCCTGGTTCCTAGTGTCAGTTTATGAAACTAGAGACATTTTTATTTACTCATCATTAAAAAGAATCATTGCAGTGTTTTAAGACTTCTGTTCTGTATGCTGTTATTTCTAGGTATGTGAGTGATAGCTACGTGGAAAATATCATTTTCTACCTGTGCTCAAAGCAAAAACTGACTGATGTAGACTAGATCCATCTTTGTGTTTTTCATCCTGTATCTTTACATGGGTAGAACTGGCTCACGGTTAAAGGACTGGTTTGAGAATTAGAGTTTAAATATCAAATTGAGCCTCATATTTCCCATGTAATCTCAAGCAATTTGCACAGTAAGTTGCAGAAACAGCAGATGTAGAAGAGCTGAACTTTGAAGGATCTTGTTCCCATCGTGAAGGTCTGGACTGAAGCGCTAAAACTCTCTGTAGAATAATGCCAAGTGTATTAGGAATGCTCTAACAGATCTTGAAATAACCTGCTAAGCAAATCCAGTGCTGTTGGCATTTTTCTGACTGGCGACAGCCAACAGGAAAAGTGTGGAGCAAAGGAGTGTTATAGATCTTCGTTTATTCCACATCAAGAATCTGAAATCATTTTCATGTTCAAACTTGCATTCAAAAACCCACAGGTCTGAAAAGAGGGGATATGCTCTTTTCTTTTATATGATAGACTTGCATTACAGAGCTCAGGAAATGAGTTATTTTCCTGATATGGGATTTAAAGCCTCTCTAGAGAGAGTGCCATAGCCCCAGATGCTGTCTGCATCACTTGCTGAGGATGTGCAACTGTGCTCAAAGTGCAAAAGGGGGACTTTTTGTGAAAGAGGGACTTGGCTTTCAGCGAATGATGAAATTTATCTGTTCACATCCTGTCACTGTTTTGCAATTGATTTTATATTGCCTTTAAAAGCTGTGCTCCTCACTATTAGAAATTAAGCATCATCAGTGCTTTCCATTGCTACCCTTTCACTGACCTGTTTCTAAAGGAAGACATAGCTGGCTGGTATGGGATTTGTCCCTGACATGCCAAGGGTGTAGCTAATACAGATTTGAGCATCACATCTCATTTATGAATAAGGATGATTCTTGAGTGTGAAATAAATTCAGAACTGTCTTCATCTGCGAGACATGCTTCTAGGCAGTCTTATGGATTGGATAAACATGCTGTGGAGATTTCAATATCGAAAAGAAAGACAGTGTTCAACTTAGCTGAAAAAAACTTTGAGGATTATCTTGCTTCTGGGTGTTTAATTGCTGCCGAAATTGTTCTTTCAGGTTCTCAGCTACCTAACGGATATTATCCTTTCAATTATGAATAACAAAAAACCACAGAACATGAACACAAATACATCTATGATTAAAATATATTTTTAAAAACTTGTACTTCACATGTGTACGTACTTATGAAGAGGTTAGAATTGGCAGAAAAATTTGGGCTGAAGATCAGTTTTTGGCTTTAGACAATGATTTATTTATTGTAGTGACAGTAGCAAAAATACAGCCTCACTGGGTAAAGAGGTCATCATGTTAATGTCATCACTGTCATCATCAATAATAACAACAATAAAGTGTTACTGCATTAGCGGAACCTTAAATACTCTCTACATTTTACTTGCATTAAAATAGCTAATAAAATTCAAGATCCCTGATTTTATTGCAGTCTGCCTTGCTAATGCTTCTACACTATGTACATAAAGTAGGTATTGTACTATTTGTTACTTATTAGGTCCTAAGAGGAATTTGCATTTTTCAAGAGCAAACCTCAAAGTACTGTATAATAATTAGCTTACTGTAATTGATTTTGAAATATATCGAAAACATAAACCCTTCACCTTGTGTTCAGTTGATAGTCTTTTGCCCTGAATGATGCTTGCTGGTACTGGCAGCTGCCCAAGTACATTTGCATTTACTGTGGCATCAGTTAGTGTGGTATCCTTTATAATACTAGTCTCTTTTGCACTATATGCAACGATAAAAATCGGAATCACAAGAATGTTGTTACACATAACAGTATCACTAACCAGCCCGAGCAATAGCATAACCAAGATGGGTGTTTTATTTGTTCAGTTTGAATTTTATTCAGAGGGATTGAAGTGCCTCCTCAGTCAGTTTGCAGCTGACATCATGTTGGGCAGGAGTGTTGATCTGCTGGAGGGTAGGAAGGCTCTGCAGAGGGAACTGGACAGGCTGGAGTGGTGGGCTGAGACCAATTAGATGAGGTTCAACAAAGCCAAGTGCCAGGTCTTGCCCCAGGGTCACAACAACCCCAGGCAGCTCTACAGGCTGTGAGCAGAGTGGCAGGAAAGTTGTTTTGCAGAAAAGGATCTGGGGGTTCTGGTCAACAGCAGCTGAACAGGAGCCAGGTGTGCCCAGGTGGCCAAGAAGGCCAATGGCATCCTGGCCTGTATCAGCAATAGCGTGGCCAGCAGGACCAGGGCAGTGACTGTCCCTCTGTATGCAGCACTGGTGAGGCCACACCTCGAGTCCTGTGTCCAGTTCTGGGCCCCTCACTACAAGAAAGATGTTGATGTGCTGGAGTGTGTCCAAAGAAGGGCGAGAGAGCTGGGGAAGAGTCTAGAGGGTAATTCTTATGAGGAGCAGCTGAGGAAGCTGGCGGTGTTTAGCCTGGAGAAAAGGAGACTCAGGGGTGACCTTATCTATAACCACGTGAAAGGAGGGTACAGCCAGGTGAGGGTTGGTCTCTTCTCACAGGAAACCAGTAACAGGACAAAAGGATACACCCTAAGCTCTACCAGGGGAGGTTCAGGTTGGACTTGGGGAATATTTTTTCACAGAAAGGGTGATGGGGCATTGGAACGGGCTGCCGAAGGAGGTGGTGGAGTCACCATCTCTGAAGGTGTTTAAGGAAAGGCTGGATGTGGCCCTTAGTGCCATGGTCTGGTTGATAAGGTGGTGTTTGGTCAAAGGTTAGACCTGATGATCTCAGAGGTTTTCCAGCTTAACTGATTCTGTGACTCTGATCTCTGACAATGGGCTCAGCTGTAGCAAACTTCAAAATTAACTTCCTTTTGGGTCATTTAGACCTTCATTATTGTTTTCTCATGCTCTTTTGCTTAAGTGCAGGTGTAGCTGAAAGCAAATGGGATGACCTTTGAAGCAGTACAGCCATAGTGTTAGTAATATTCCAGCAATCTTCTGTTTAATTCAAAGATCAGTAAGTTGCTGGCTTCAACAGCAATTACTCTCTTCTAAAAAAGGAAATTTTAAATTTTGCTTCTTTAATTTTTTAGCTTTTAATATATACTTATAATGTAATGTTTTGTTTATAACAAGGTCTTACGGAACTCAAGGGTGTCTCAAAATACCACCAGCAATATAGACGTTCTAAACAGTAAAACTAAAACGCAATTAACATTTTTTTCTCAGGTACACTGAGTCAAATTCTCTTTAGACTGAATTAACAACATTTTGATGAAAAGTAATCAAGGCAAATAAATAAAACACACAAATACATGAAACCACAAGATCATATACCATCGAGGAGTCTGGGTTTCCTCTTTTTCAGTTTCATTTGTTAAGTACAGTGGTGTATGGACTGCCATATGAACAAAACAATTTCTGAAATATATAGATACATAAAAGCATAATTTTGTTGCTATCCTAGAGCTGTGCAAAGTCAGTCAGAACCTAACTTGCCAAGATCCGCAGGGGAAGATTAGGATGTTCCTGGGATGTTAAGAATTAGTGGGTTGATGCATCCATGTAAAATTTGCTATCTCTGCTAACAAAAACTGTACTGCCTTTTTTTCATATTTTGAAGTAATATTCTTAAACCAATGGCTTATTTTTTTTCCCAAAGAGAAGCTACATACGGAATGGCAAAGGCAAGAAGGACAGCTAGGACTACTTCAAGTTTCCTGGAAGTGCTTGAAACAATCTATAGGAGTGAAGAGACTAAGCTTTCAATAATTTTTTTCTTCGAATGTATGAATAAATCCAAGTGCTAGCTGAAAAACCTTTTATTCTGACAAACTGAAAGTCGTGAACTGATTACAGTGAATAGTTTCACCCTGAAATAGCAACACAATCTTCTAAAGTAAGTTTTTCCTACTTATCACATAATGACTTGTCTTTTTAAGACCCATAGGCTTAATTCATGGATCAGACCTACTTTGGAAGTGAATAGCTGATACTTAACGAAAGTCTTGGTTATTATTCGAGAGAAGCTGTCTAGTGGTCATCTAGAGTTTGTTTGGAGTGGAAGTAGGTATTCCTACTATGCAGACTATTATCCTGTCATCTTTTTTCCATGAGTAATAAACTGTATCTTAAAGGAAGAGCCTAGATTAAAGAATTATATTTCCTCATGGGCAGCAGAATCAGCATTGTTCTGTTTTATGCAGTCTTACAAAATTTATGGTTTTCATAGAAACCAACATTTCTGAGGTACTTTCTGAGAAAAGGAAAATCAGATATTTAATCATGTTTTCTGAACAGTTAGGAGTTCAACTGGATCTAGGTTTGGCTGGCATGAAATAAAATCTGCATACCAGGTCTGTAAATTACATAATTATATCCATTTAATTCTCAATCATGTTGCAAGTGTGACATTTTTTCCCTCATACTGAGATACTCGCTACAACTGAAGAACCTAAGAGACCCATTGTTCCAAAGGTCAAGCCAGTCTCCATGTAATATTTAGTTCTCTGCAAAACTTGGATTAGCAGAAGTAGAGAAAATCAAGAGCAAAAAGTCTTGGGCTTGCCTTTGCAGTGTTTAAAAATGTTTGTGCTTCTTGTCTCCACTGTTTGGAATAGTCCACATATTAGTTTATTATTAAAAAAAACCTGTGGGTCATTACTAGGTAAGGGACAGAATTAATACGCTGGTGTGTGTCTTGGGGTGACTTTATGCTGTTGTATCCCCTATGACCGCTCTATGCCCAGATATGATCATGAGCCTTTCTGTGCCTTTAAAACTGGGTGCAAGAGAGAGAAAAAAAACTGAGTGAACTTTTCAAAACAGGTTTTGCTTCAAGGACACAGAGATTAGCTGCTGCTGCTGCTGAGGAACGAAGGAAGCACCCTTTCTGCTTCTCTGGGCTTTTCGGCTCTGTTTCTCCGGAGAGAGACTGAGAGTTAAGATTCTTTCTGGGACTTTGGCTTTTCCCTTTTTCTCTTCTGGACTGTTTCAACATCAGAACACCAGAACTCACTGGGAAAATTTCCACTTTAGGCCTGGAGGGGGCCCAGGCTGACCCAGCTCCACAGAGGAGGAGAGAGACCACACCCACAGAAGGACTTTAAATCTTCCCAGGTTTCTCTCCACAGCGAGAGGTTTTATTATTTAGCATTATGATTCTTTTCCTATGTGTTTGTTAAATAAATAGGGTTTTTTTCCTTCACTTTCCTCTGAGGAAAATCTTTTTTTTCCTGAACCTGGTGGAGGAGGGGTGGCTGTAACCTACCTCCTAAGAGAAGACATTCAAATTCAGACATTCGACACCATCACAGTGTGGAAGATAAAATATATTTAAGGAAACAATTGCCTTCTTCCTAGACCCCCATCATATTGGTCTTTGTTTTGGGTTAGGCAGTTCTAGAATTCAATTAGAATATTTATGGGCCTCCAGGGGTTGTAGCTCAGTTCCTTTTCATTTCAAAATGGATTTGTAAAAATATTTTTTCTGATTAAAAGGGAAATGTTGAAACATTATAGGAAAGACTGACTTCGAATCTTTTTTCAAACATATTGAAAATGTTAGGCATGTGGGGTTTTTTTTGGAGGGGGATATTTGTTTATTTCTTTATTTGTTTTTTTCTTAATTAATTCACCCTGATTTTGAAATTCAGTAGATGTTTGCATGATACTCATATAACATTTAGTCTCCTCAGTGGCTGGTAGACACTGGATGTCTATGCTGTATGTAAACTACTTATCACTTCTGAATGTCAGCCCCTCTGACAAACCATTAGTTTTGCTGTCTAAAATGATAGATATTATACCTTGGTTTTACACAAGAATTTCCCCTTTCCTTGAGCATGATATAGCATGGTAGCTATATGCTTCTCTAGTTATTTAAAGTTGAGATGGCGCAAGAGTCTCTATCTACCTAAGCATTTTTTTTGAAATATGTAGAGACTTGGTATTTCTTTGAATGGAGTTTCAACAAGAAAAGGAGCTGATTTATGTGCCTTTTCTTATATTACCTTTTGAACAAGTTGACAAAGTATAGGTTTTCAAAACTCATGAAACAAATTCTTCAGTATGTAATACTGTATGACTCAGAAAAACTTCTGTGTGTTTGCAAAAACAAAAATCTAAGATTGCACATTTGTTTCTGTGTGGTCAGAAGTTGAATTCTGACCTTTCAGAAAATAGGAATGCTTGCTATATCTTTAGGCAAAGAGAGCTTTTTCCAGGGGTTGGGCTAGGGAATGGATAGGGAGAACCGTAGAATCATGGCATGGTTTGGGTTTCAAGGGACTTTAAAGATCGTCTAGTTCCAATCCCACTGCCATGGACAGGGACATCTTTCACTAGGGCAGGTTTCTCAGAGCCCCCAAGCCTGACCTGGAACATTTCCAGGAACAGGACACCCACAGCTTCTCCAGGCAACCACTTCCACTGCCTCACCACTCTCACAGTAAAGAATTGCTTTCTGAATTCTAAACTAAACCTACTATTTTTCTGTTTGAATCCATTCCCTCTTGTCCTGTCACTACATGCTCTTGTAAAAATTGTCTCTGCATCTTTCTTGTAGCTCCCCTCAGGTGCTGGAAGGCCACAATGAGTTCACCCCAAAATCTTCTCTTAAAGGATAGCCAATCCAAATTCTCTCAGACTTTCCTCATAAGAGAGGTGCTCCATCCCTCTAATCAACTTGGTGCCCCTCATCTGAATTTACTCCAACAGGTCCATGTCCTTCCTGTGCTGGGACCCCAGAGCTGGATGCAGTGTTCCAGGTGGGGTCTCACCAGAGCAGAGCAGAGGGGCAGAATCCCCTCCCTGGCCCTGCTGCCCACGCTGCTTTGGATGCAGCCCAGGACACATTTGGCTTTCTGGGCTGTGAGTGCACATGGCTGGGTCATGTCCAGCCTCTCACCCACCAGGGCCCCCAAGTCCTTCTCCCCAGGACTGCTCTCCAGCTGTTCATCCTTCAGCCTGTGCTGATACCAGGGGTTACTCTGACCTGGGTGCAGCACCTTGCACTTGGTCTTCTTAAACCTCATGAGATTTCCATGGACCTGCTTGTTGAGTTTTCCCAGGTCCCTCTGGATGGCATCCCATCCTTCAGGTGCGTCAACTGCACCACTCAGCCTAGTGTTATCTGAAGAGCTGCTGAGGGTGCGCTTGATCCTGATGTCTGTGTCATTGCTGCAGATATGGAATAACACTGGTCCCAGTACAGGCCCCTGAGGGACACCACTTGTCACTGATGTCCATTGGGCCTCTTAGCCACTGACCATTACCCCCTGGACACAACTGTACAACTAATTCCTTTTCCATCAGTCTACCCATCGAATTCACCTCTCTTAGAGAGAAGGCTGTTGTGGGGAATTGTGTCAAAGGTTTAACAGAAGTCCAGATAAATGATGTCTGTAGCAGTTTTCTTGTCCACTGACATAGTCACCACATCAGTGTAGGTAGTATATGTATGTTTTCTTGTTTGACACCGTAAGTAAGCAAGGCCAGAAGGGCTTGCTTATTAACACTGCTGTGCATAATCTTTACAGCAGAATTTAAACAAGTACAATAGGGAACATGGTAAAATAACCTAGAAAATCAGATGTCCGCAATCTGATTATTCTTTCATTCTAGGCTGAGTAAAATTTATGATGGTAAACATATTTATTAGAGAAAAATCATTCAGTCTAAAATAATTTCTTTTAAAGGAGATTTTCAGTCTGAATTATGGAAAATATTAGTGTACAGCTTACTTGAAAAAATGTATTTTAAAATAGAGACATTAAAATTATGTAGAGTAACTGACTGATTAACTGAAAACTTTGGATTTTTACTGTGCTGCTGGCCAGAAGGTTGACATGACAGAACATATACAATGAAAGAATGCAGCAAAGGATCACAAGAGGATGTTTGTTTAGGACAAGAAAATGGAAATCAATGTTTGTACATTTATATTGCAGGCATTTTGACTTGTTTATCTGCTTTATTATTAACTGTGATGGACAGTAGGATAGTAGAGCCCTTGTATTGAAACCTGACCTTTAACAAAGTGGTAGAAACGTGACTTTGGTAGAAATACCTAAACAAATAAATAGAGAAATGTACATGCCTTTTTGCGCATTGTTCTCAATACTGCTGGAATGCAAATACAGCCACACTGGAGTGTGAGAAAAGAAGCATCTCTCCGTGACAGTGGAAAAGAGCTCTTGTAGGAGAAACTGCAGGCTGCTTGATACATTAAAAAAAAGAAAGAAAAAAAAGGAAGACCAGATGGTTATTATAGGTCTGCTGAACCTACAGATACTTAACACTTTCAGCAATGCATTCAGAACATGGGTATGCACAACATCTTTTAGCTCCTGGTGTATCGTCTGGTAGTACATGCCAGGCATACCTACACCAGGTGGCCTCAAAGCTGTCACCATATTGTTCCTTACGGTTGTCTTCATCTTCCAGAAAATCTTCTTATTAACAAGAAACAAACAAACAAACAAAGAAATTAATTCCAAGTATTCATGGAGGCTAGTGTCTACATAATGTTTTAATTTTTTTCAACTTTAAAATTTTGTCCACTGGTTTTCTTGAACCTAAACTAGCTGTATGTTTTTATAATGTTATATAGAGAAGAGACAACTTTTTAACAGTATTTAGCTAGCTAGAAATGCCGTTATATAACTGGCCTTCTCAGAACTCATAAATTTCCCCTACTTACTGAGGTACTAATAAAATAGCAGTGTTTAAAATAGATTATGATCATTATTTATTGTAAGTCTCAAAAATCTCTCAAAGTAATGTGTTTTTTTCAAAATCAGTAATTTTGCAGACTTTGCAAAAGTTTGTTCTAATTTTATGAATAGAAAAACTGTTCAACTGGAGGAAAGCAGTTTGAAATGCCAGAATCTCTCACCAGATTTCTGAAATGAGTCCCAGCCCTTCAGAAGTGTTTGACATGTTCTGGTTCTGAAGGTACATATTATCACACTCTGGGGATGAAAGGGATTTATCATTTCCATGAAAATATCTCAGAACAAAGTTTCAAAATGCTCTCTGAGGCAGAAGTCACTTATTTACACTTCAGTGTTTTAATGATATCCACAAATAAAAAGTCTACTTCGAAAGAAAGAGTGCAGGCTAGCAACATTCTGTACAGTTTCAAGAGGATGGGACATAAGAAATGCTATCTCTGATACCAGTGATATAGCAGGGAAGAAAGCAAAAAATAGTTTAATGTTTGACATATAACAGCATTTTTGTCTTTCTTTAGCCAAGCATTTTTCTGCAAATAAAGTTCTTGAAACACTATCAAACCAGAGCTTCATCTTTTAAAACTGGAATATGATGTAGCAGTAGTGGAGAGAGTATTCTATAGCATAATAGCATGAAAATACACTAAAATAAGACTGAATTTAGGATTTTATGTCTGTAAGAATTTAAAAATGTGTAGATAATTTGTTAAATGTCTTATTTCTTTTTGTCATTTTTTGTCAGCAGATGATTCTTTGCTTCCTCTATAGCTCTTCTTTCAAACTGTAACAGAAGTGGTGCATTGGCATGGTGCTAAAATGGAGTGCTTGGGCAAATTCAGCTTATTGCAAGATACTTTGAACATCAGGGTCAATTGTCACATTCACGTTCCTGGTCAATCATCAGAATTTAACAGAATACTTCAGATTCCCTGTGTTTGTACACTAATATAAATAAGATTTCTTGAGAACCTCTGGCTATTACATTTTGTATCTGATTTCCCAGGCAGAGCTGCAGCCTGAAATTTTGGTTCTGTTCAGATTCATCAGTGTAGATTATTGATGCCCGCTGGTTATCTATTCAGTACATTTAAATTTGGTTTAGTTGTAGGGAATCTGTATTCTCCTTACTTTATACTCTTACAGTACTAGCATAGAAAGGGAGGTTTGTGGAAATGCTGAAGAACATCCCTATTTGTTTACAAATAGGTGAACCTTGCATCAGACTTAACATGCAAACTATAAGGATTTCTTTCACTATGCTTTGACAGGCTGAGGACTGAGAATCAACTTTTAAATTTTTTTTTTCTTTAATCTAGAAAGCATTAAAATAAAAAATGGACAAAATCCAAACCAAGCCCCAAAACCACAACCCAGCACAATGATGTATCAGACTAACTTTTAAATTTATTTATTAATCCATTTACTTATTTTAAATCAAGGGGTAAGTCTACATGTGCTTGGATGGGTGCATGTTGAATCTGACATACCAAGAGATCATCCTGCATGTTGGTACCGTTTGCGCATGACAAATGAGGTACCGGTTGTTTTTTGTGGAAGATGTGTGGCTTCATTAAGGGAGCTAGTGTGCATTTATCCGGAACAAAACAGCCATGTGGCTTTCACCTCTGGGCGTCACCATGCTGGTGTTTGCCTGTACCTGTGTGATCCTACATGAAACACAAGCATATAAAGAAAACTTTCCGTCCTGTTCTTGAGAGACGCTTAATGAAGGCCCTCCTCAGATTTACGTGAGCCCTAAGGCAAGGGACATGACTCTCCCTGAGGGATCTTTCAGTCTGGTTCAAGCCAATTATTTTTTCAAATTGCTTTCAGTCACCTTTTATGATGTCTGTGTTTTCTATGATTCAGAAACTATCCAAGCTCACAATATATCAACTATTCACTACATTCCTTCATGAAAGAAAAAACTACAGGACTGAAAACAAATTATTTGTAAAATGGATTTAAAAAAGATAAATTAAATATCTGGAATCATACCCACTTACTCTCCCAGAAAAATTACTTCATAATAGACCCCTAGGCTTAACTTCAAGTATGATTCAAATGTTTTAATACAAAAAACATTAAAAGATTCTTATGCGACAGAACAGAGCCCCTTGGGGATGTCTCATAATTGAGATTTCATCATATAGTTTGTTATGTATCAAGTGAGATAGTAACTTTGTTGTAGAAATCTTGAGAATATGTACGATTTAATTCATGAACTTTTTCCTTTCAATAAAATATTTTTCCTGTTGCATTTTTTAACTAAACTCCTCTCTCTGTATGTATATGCATGTGTGGATTTCTATGACATTACTTTTTTATTAAGACCTGGTATGTAGCACTGCTTTAATTATATAAAATAGTCATGTCTAAAGAACATATTTATCTGTGTGCAGTTTCTAAAATATGTCTCTAAGATTAGCTGGTTTTCCCACCTGCTGTTCAAGTGACTGCAAAAGATCAAGAGCTATGTAATCTGGAGAGTTCATGGAAATGCAGGAAAAAATTCTGAAAAGGGCAAACACAATCTGCTTAAAAGCATACTTCACTTTCTGTTTCTAAAATTAGATAGACGCAGTAAGAAAAAAAGGGAAAAAACTGGCAAAGGATCTGGCCAAATGTGAATGAAAAAAAAACAGCAAGAGAAATCTCTCTACTGTCATACCTGTTGCTTTAGCTCTGATACTCTCATCATAGAGTTAGTTGAGCCCCTTTCCAAAGTACTGAAGGTAACATTAATCAGAAGTTTCAAAGCCACAGGCATATGGCACCATGTTCTGAATTGCACTGGTATAAATTGAACAAAACTTTGTTGGCTATAAAGACTCTGTTCTTCTGGAATAAATCTCAACAATACATCTTAAAACGTAACATTATAAAACATTAGGGAATCCATTTCTTGTCCCTAAATGATGAGCTTTCACAGCGGAAAGATTGTAATTTCATGTTGTTAAACTGAATTGGGATTGAAGTGGTTTATTGATTTATTAATGACATGCAATTAACTGGCAATCAATGAGCTATACAGAGATCGGTGTCCGCGATGCAAGTCATAAACCACACATCGTGACCCCTTCAGAAAGTGCTGATAAACATCCCCAGTCTCTGAGCACCCCTCTGTCACTAATCCCAGGAAGTGCAATCCCCTGCAGCCCTTCTGGAGAAGCCCCCAGGTGATGGAGGCTCGCCCCTCCTGAGATCCCTGGCTGCAAACCCTCCTGGGGTGGAGCTGCCCTGAGAGCTCCCAGCCAGCTCCCCAGCACGGGTCCTTCTTCATTCCCCAGCACCCGGACCAGGCAGACAGGAGGAGAGGCTGCTCATGGCACCCGTGGGAGGCCAGAGGCCAGGACACCCTGGGTGACTTCTGTGGCGTCAAACTGAGCTCGGATGGCATCTGCTCCCGCAGCACCGTCCCTTCTGCCACTGCAGCCCTCATGCTTCTCCTAGACCTCTCTTTAGGATGACTCTTTTTCTGCAAAAGCCTCTTTGTTGTTTTTCCATGACTGCTTAATATGGTTGCTGATTTTTGGCCACTTCAGTTGCCACGTTTTGGGCAAATACCCTCTCAAATGGTTTCAGATGCATCATTAATATGCACTGGTATGTGTAGGTTCTAGTTTGACCTCATGTTGTTATGCAGCCTGGTTTGCTGGAGGAAGGCCTGAGAAGCACCCTCACAGCAACTAGTTTTGTCTAAGGCAAGTGAGGAAGAGAAAAGTATATGCAATGACTGATTATCTACACTTCAGATCTGAAACTGGTGAAGAATGATTGTTATGGTAAAACATAATATCTCAAAAAAATGAAGAACAGGTAAGAGAAGAAAATCAACCTGACTATACTATGCCATCTTACAACTGCTCATTTTTATTTCCTAAAGTAGATTAATACCTATCCTTCAGAATGAATTAACTGCTTTCTGATGCCATTCTGGGAATCAGGTCACACAGTGGAGAGTTCTCTTCCTAAAGGCGTTATGTTTGAACTTACCTCTGAATAGACATAAAGAGATTCTGTCAGTCAGCCACATTATGAACTCTTGCTGTTTTGGTTCCTCTTTAATATGCAGGATCTTCTCCATGTCTCATGTCAATGCAAATCCTTCTAGTGACTTTGTTACTCAACAATCTCCTTCTAAACATTCACTCAGGGAAGAAAATGTTTGTGTTCTGCAAGTTTGTTTATTATTAAGTCACACTTTTTTTTTTTTTTTGTCTTGAAACATAAAAAGGAACTTCTTTTCCAGCTTAAGGTATAAGTAATTTGTTCAGTCACATCCTCTTTTTGTTTTTGTGTGCAGAAGGGAGCAAAGCAATTAACCTCTTTTATTATATTATCAATGTATTTGCATTATCCTTCCTTGGGTAACAGTCTATATAAATTAACACTGATATTTATTATTTTAATTCAAAGGTTATGGTGTTCTTCTCCTTAGAAAATGATAGTGTTGAATTCTTTCATTCTCTGCTTTACTGGCATAAGGATATATAAGTAATCAAAGTGACTTTAGCTACAAAGTTAATCTGAGCTTTTAAAACTGTATACAAATTCCTGTGTAGCTTATTATGAGACTCAGGTTTGCACAAGAAATATAACTGAAAAATCACTGTTAGTGTGAGAAAGTAAAATCCTTTAGGTAACAAGTGTTTCTATGTGGCTTATTTTATAAGATTTGCCTGCCTGTGTTCCAACAGGATGCCATCAAGGTGGAAATGAAAATCACTGAACACTGAGTCACTGAATTTCCCTCAGTGTGTCACAATTACAAAACCAGCTTCTGTTATATGAGTCTGATCTACTGTGAAAATGTACAAATTATTCAGGTACTCCAGAAATGCCTCATTTATTACCCACATTGAGAAATTCAAATGGGTGAATCATGAGTTTGACTTCTCCACTTTCCCCTGAATCTGATTACCAGTCCCTCTGTGTCATGTTTTCATGTAGTTTAAAAAGGTATAAGATACATTTCATTTTGAAGTAATTCTAATTCTGCCTGGGTTCCATCAGTTATGCTAGAAAGAGATTCAGGAGGCTCAGAGTATTTTTGGCATACATGGAAGGAAATCTGATCAGCTGAGTGAGTTAGCTCTGGTCAGTAGCTCACCACACTGGGGGAGGCAGACTGGTACAGGAAGTATACCCAGAAAGCTGTGCTGAGGTGCACGGAATGAGATTCCAAATTTGCCATGATTAATTTCTTTTAAAATGTAAAGGTATTAGTTAGGGTCAAGGAACTATGATGTTGAGGGAAAGTTTTTCTTCTCCTTAACTCTGCATGTGGCATCTAGTCAGAACATTCATTGTGATGACCGCTACTTATTTGTCTTATTATTGGTACTTTAAGAAAGAAAAATACAGTAAGGTAAAGGATGACATCTTGCTTAGTAAGATGTAACACTGACAAGATCAGTGCATGTAGCTAAAATAAAAGTACTGAAGGCTTTCATTTTTAGAAGTTTGATGATATGTGGTTTTGGACATTTTAATCTCTGTATTCTAGTTGACAACGAAAGTTAAAATTTTTTGTGGAAATGGAAATGCAGAGCTTTAAGCAGCCCTTATCACGTATTAAACTATGAGAATAGATGACTGTCATATAATTACAGTAAAATACAAAATCAAAAGCAAAGCTTGCTTGCTGACATGGTTTATTTGAATGACTACTGCCTGAAGACTACCTACAGGTATGAAAAAGGTTGTTCTGAAGAGTGGAACACAAGTTCAACTGTAAAAATAAACCACTCTGGATCAGGTGTACAGGCATTTGTAAAAGTGACTGCCTTGCAGTTGTCAGCCTACCCAGGATTTTAGGTCTTTACTGGAGTAGTCAAAAGGAAAATTGAAGGGAAAGACATCATGCTTTTGTTAAGAAAAGTGATTCTAGAGAAAGTTTGTTCTTCTGGAGAAGAGACAAAGAGGAACCAACACCTGGTTAGATTAAGAGGTGATTAATTAAAGAATTTGAGGAAAAGGCAAGGCTTCCTTGCTTTTTTTTCACTATAGGTTAGACTTAGGTTATTAAACACTTCTGTAGAAGATGAGATATGGGAAAAATATTTATTTCTTTCAGTTGGAAATTGAGCTGTGACTGTCTGAGCCTGTTTAAACACTCCATGAAGATTTTACAATGTAAACTTTAGCAAAGAGAATTGGGGCTTAGAACTTGCTTATTTTCTCTTACACCTGAGGAGTGAATCCTGTGCAGGAGCACAAGGACAGAGGAAAATTAGAGTGAAACTTATGGGAAGAAATAGACAGTATTGGGTAGATAGAGGTGTGAGAGAAAACATCCGAGATCGATCGATCGATCGATCGATCGATCGATCGATCTATCTATCTATCTATCTATCTGTTTATCTATCTACCTATTTGCGCGTGTGTGTGTGTATGTCTGTAGGTGTACCTTCAAAGAGGGACAGTCCTACATGTTTTGTTTTTTATACTTTTGTGGGAAAGGGGGAAAAATTTAAACAAAGTGAAAAATAATAATCCCAGGGCTGCTTGGATATCTGTGAATCACATTTTATTCAAATTTGTGCTCTCTTCTGGTATTTCTCTCTTGGAAAAGTCCTATCACCCTCTAGAGAAGTAAGGATTGTAGAAGGAAGACAATGTAATGACAACCCATGTTTATTGAGAGAGAATTTGATTACTAGATTTTATTCTTTCAGGCTTTTTGTTCAAGCATGACATGAAAAGATCAAATTCCTTCTGTATCAGATCATTTCTGCGCTATGTTTTTAGGAAATGGTTTGGACTGGGGATACTACAGAGATCTTCTCAGAGAGATATTTAGATTGCTGATGCTCTGCTACCTCCTGAGTGCCCACATTACAGCCTAGACTTTGTCTCCTATAAAGCATTACATGTGCTTGGCCAGATGAAAGACTGTTATAAAGGTTGATAAATGCCATTTAGAAAGAGAAGCTTTTCATAATTGAGCGTGGAGGCATGCTGTGCATCCTTTTGGTAATTCCTATGAGAGAGTGAGGCATTTCAGGAGAAGGCGTATAAACGTAGAACTGGCCTGGGGCAAGCAGGCGCACGCAAAAACCCACACTATCTCAAAGCTGCCAGACACCGTTAGTGGATCAGCTTTCCCCTGAAAGGAAGGAAAGCCTTAGTCCACAGGCTTACATAAAGCAAAATTAACATTTATGGGGCTGATCCAAAGTCCTTTAAAGCTGAAGAAAATTTTCCTCTGTAGACCTCAGTGAGATATAGATTGGGCTTTGTGTATAAGTGTTTAAGCAGTACTTTTTAACTCATGCAAGTTAAATCCCTAATTAACCCATACCTTTTTTATCCCAGTTATTTGTCATTCCCGTTCTTGTCCTTTCTTCCCTCTTTCACCTTTTTATTTGGGTAATTAAAGTTCTGCTTTGGCATTAAAATGAAATAGAGAATGATAAAATTCACTGTTATCAAGACACAGGTTGACAGGTAGGCCAAGACCCTACCATCTCTTGTAACACTTGAAGTTTTTTCACGGTGATTTAAGAAAGGCTGTACTCCAACTTGCACTGAGATTTGCTGAGAAATTAAACAGTATTTAAAAATGCCCAAAAGCTAAACTTCTTACAAATTTTTCTCAGTGTCATGATCCTGTTGACTGATAAAAAATTGTATGTCACAACATGAGACATACTTCAGCTTTTAGATTTTCTTATTCCATCTTATGGAAATATTGCTGTTTCTGAAACCCTTTGTAACTGCTTTTGTAAAGCAAGGCTGTCTGCTAGGATATCAGCTCAAGAGCTCCAGGCAGAAAAGCTGTCTGGGTGAGTAAAGGTTTAACATCGCGTGGTATATCAACACGACGTGGCAAATAGAAATATGGGGCACTTAGCTGCTAAGTGTTATTTATAATTGCTCTGACGGAGGAAATAACACTGCAAATTAATAGAATGAGAGAAACATTGGATATGGGGCAGCTGGTTGATATATTTCAAATGTCATTTCTTGGCAAAGTATACTGAGTGTCATCAGAAAACAGAATTTTCTAGGGTCTGTTACTGAGACTTGTCGGTACATTGGAGCATGAACAACTTCAACAAATAGAACCCATCTTGCTAACCTCTTCTAGGTGTTTTGTCTCAACTCTATGACATGGTGTGTTAGCATGCAGGAGTTTTCTGCTTAGAAAAATATAGATATACACAAAACCAGACAGCCCGATTGGAAGAAGGTTACAGAAAACAGCGGGGAAAAAAAAGTGCTGCCCAATGACATATTAAGACTCAAAGGGAAAACATTTAACAATTCAGGGTGAAGGAGACCTAATAAGGAAATAGAGTCAAGCATTTTCGTAACTCCTTTCTTTTTAACTTTTGCCTCTGCCAGCCATTCACCTGAGTTCTACCGAGAACCCAAATACGCAGTCATTTTTCTCTTGTCTTCTAAATTAACAATATATGAGTTTCTTCCATCTTTATTGTTTTCTTTGCAACCAGATGATATTTGTGAGAAAAATCAGTGTATTTTTTTCTTTCCAGTATACACGACCATATGTCTGTCTCAATATCATTCAATATTTGCTCTTTAAATGTTGTCCTTTTCCCCCATAATTTCTGGATTGTATTTTGCTGTAGTTTCCTGAGGACAATAAATTCTTGAGTAACATATACAAGAACGGGACTGACATAGCTTTACTAGCAGAGATTCAGCAACCTGTCTAATGCCAGCTGCACTGATGTCGCCACCAGCACTGAAAAAAGGTTGTAGTTTGTGGTTATACTAGAGCACAAACTTACTGATCATGCTGTGTGTTTTTCCCTCTTTATTTCTCCTGGGCTTGACTTACACAGTTTAAAATGTATTTCTTGGACTGAATTCATTAGGTTATTTCTCTTGAAACAGGAAGCTGGTGTTTTCTGCTGGGAGCTATGCCAACTGAAAAACGTGTTTCTAAAATGTCATTTAGGCAGGGGCTCTGCTGTGAGTTTCCCCTTCCCCTGAAGGAAAAGTAGTACATCACTGTATTGCCTCAGGAACAACCTGGAGATTTACTAAATCACAAAGGAAATGCATCAAACTTGTTGGTTTCCCATTTTTTTCTGACGTGTAAGAGAGAGAAAGAGAAAATGCATGAGCCTGTCCCTCACTGGTTGAAAAATAACTCCCTAGCTCTTCTGCCTTACCACCTCTGTATAACAAGCTGAAGACTGGGTCAAGGTTTGCTAGCACTTGCTTCAACATGCTTGTTCCCTGCTTGCAAATCGGCGGGAGAAAGAGCAGCTGCAGAAGCGAAAGATGGGGAGGATTTTTTCTGGTAGTAGAAAATATTGATTTTATGGCTAACTGCCTTCACAGCAACAGTACTTAATGCTGCTGTGATAGCTCTGTGGAGTGGATCGAGGGCCTGAATACTGTCTCATGGGACTCAGAAAGATTCTGCAGCTATCAATATTTCCTTGAGCCTAAACACACTCTTATTGCTCTGTAGATGCCCGTTGAACTTATTTATATCTCCTCAGGAATTGCCATGAGTGTTTTGACTTTAGGTACAAGTCTCTTTCACAGCTGTAAATGATTGTCCTGGAGGCTGAAGTCATGCTCTAGCACAAGAAGTATTGACATAGGAAGGATCAGGGACAGGGCTGTCACCCATGCAGTCCAGGTTTTCCATTCCATGATTTAGTGGTTAATCATATAAAAAAATAGAAAACAGAATAAATTTTTATTTTAATTTTTATTTCTATTGCTGCCAGCATGCACCCCACATCTAAGCAGGCAAAACCATGTTTCTACTGGTGGAACTTGAAGAAGCTTTCAGGGTTGGCTGAAAAGCTCCATAGAGCTCTCAGCAAAATAAAGGAGGGAAAGTTCCCTATTACGTCAGATCTCTTGTGCTCTGAGGTAGGCAGGGACTCTATATATGTCTTTGCCTGAATTAAAGTGGCTTCCAGTAGGTTTAGCTTGAATGTTACCTGCAAGACTTATTATTTCCCAACCCAGATATCAGAGGCCAAACTGATATGCCCCTCACAAGAGGTGGATACTTTTTGAATATTTATTTGCATATTTGATCGTACTGGTACAAGGTTCTAAGGCCAGTAAGCCTTTAGGGCATGGGAATTTTGACTTTCAAGCAGTAGTGACCAGACACTCTGATCTCCCCCATGGTCCAGCCCTTTGCACTGAGGTTCTTCATCCCTTAACAGAAACTTCAGCACAGGATGATGCTAGAAGGAAAGGCAATTTTGTCACCTCATTCGCACATGACTTGTGGATGTTAGCCCAACAACACCGTGAAATTGCTAGTGCCTTGCTGTCTTTAGTTCTTATTTGACAAGGAAATAATTTTCTGTGCTGTGTAAACCTGGCTGTACTGTGCATTAAGAGTAAGGAAAAGTTTCCCATCATATATATGCTGAATAATGCTAGCATCAGTTAGACACCCCAGAAAGCAGTGCTAGCAGAGTACAGATAGAGTGCCTGTCCCTATAATTCATAACTTGCAAAGCATGGTAAAATATAATTACTAATGCAGCTAACAGTCTTTACGAGTCCTTTCCAGAAGTGGCAAGGGTTTTTGTATTGCTTTCTTTTTTTCTCTTTGCACTCTTGGGACAAAATTAAAGTCTTACTAAGTAGATGACATAAAGGATGACATTAATTTAAAAAAAAACTTCCCAAATCCCAAAAATCTAGTAAAGACACCAGTAATAGAAGTCACCTGTTAACAGAAAAGAGATATCTATCTACTTCTCATTTTACTTTAACTTCTCAGTTTGTTGTAGAATTTTTTGGCATACATTCCTGTCCATATGTGCACTTGTTTACTATACCATTTACAAAGTCCTTAGCATACAGATGGTACAAAATAAAATGAATAAAAATTAATAGATTCCTATTACTTTATTTTCTTTAATTCTACTTTTATTACAAAATCCAATTTGTTTCTGTCTAGAAATAGTTTAGACATCAGAATGCTTAGCAACTATTAAATGTAGATCGCAGCCTGAGTGCTAAAGCAAAGTAAGTCTATATAATTTAATAGCTTTTCAATTTAATGAAAATTCGTTGCCAGATTGTTTAATCAAGAATTTGTCATTGTCTGTGCAAATCATTTCATGTGAAACTATCAACAGTTTCTCACAGTTTTGTTACTAGAAATCCTAAAGAAAAGCTTCAATAAAGCACAACCTTTGCAATATCAGGAGCTCATTGCAGAAAAGTGCCAGCCCATTTGATGTAATTTTACAAGGGATGGATCGTTACATTTCAGGTGAAGTTAATGACACATGTGGCAGAAGCATTCTGCAGGTATTAAGTATATCTGACAGAAAATACAAATCTAGTTTCAGAAAACACAACTGTAATTTGAAGCTTATTGTGAGAGCCTTTGCAGCTGTGAGCTCTTTATAAAGGGTGATCGTTATGTTCCTCAATAATCTTAGTCATACCATTAAGATGTCCATCAAACTTGTGAAGCAGAAAGCCAGCAAATGTTTAAATTACAGGCCTTTGGTAATTTACATTGACCTCTTAAGCCTCAGGTGAATTATTAAGTAAAAAACATAAATTGCTGCACCCTTAAAACCTTTGATGACCAGGCAGGATAATGGTGAGTTCTCAGAGAGTGGTTCAGTTGCAAACAAAGTATAATAAACAGGACAGCTGAGTACACTTTGTTAAGAAAAAAATCAACACTGATCAAAAAAACAATGCAGTGCTTTGTGCTGGCCTCTTCACCTTGACAATTACTTTCAGTGTGGTAGCAAGTAGGTGCAAGCACAAGAATGCAGAATATCTATGAAGACTAAGAAGCATCAAATGAAGGTAAAAGAAATACCATATACAAAGTTGGAATATGATGAACTGAGAAGGAAATATCAAAAACATTATAATCTAAAGCTCCAGATGTGGCCCAAGAGTTTGAAATATTTTCTTATGCTCTTGTGCTTCACTTAGAGACCTTAGAAGGTTTCACTGCTGTTCTGTATTTTGTATTAATAACAATAAAAGTACTACCAATAAGGTCTAAAGAGAATAAACAGGATGTCTTTAACAGCTCCTAAGCATTGCCTGATATTGGTCTCAAAACCTCAAACCTACAGCTAGATAGTAGTTTACTTCCTAATAAAGGAAGCTATTGTTAATAGTCTGATCTGTGAGATAGCAGTCACCTCTTCTTTAATTGGACTCATGTATTATAAGCATTCAAAAAGATTTCCATTTTTGAAAGAATTTCTCAAAGAGACAATGGATGCCCTTATTTCTTAGTTTATTAACCGAAAGGGCTTTTCTTGAATCCTGCAGAAATGGCTGCCAATAAAAGGATGTGTCCTTTCTTCTAAACCTACCTGAGAACAGGAACATGAATCATATACGGAAGCCCTGTGAACAGTTAATTTTTTAAAAAAGAAATTTGAAGAATGCTGTCATTAAAAGAAACGTGAAGAATACTGTCATTACAAACATTTACACACTGTTTCCAAACCTTAAATTTAGATTTGGATTTGGTAAACATTTATTGTGTTTTTTAAGGTATATGTATTCTGAACTGTGAACCAGTCCAATAAGTATACCATAAACTCTACCTAGAGGAGATTCCCAGGTTCCTATCTGTATTGCATCTATTTGTAACTGGCACTGGCACTGGGTTTTTACATTGGTAGTGTGGAAAGATCAACATGAAACTTCAAGGTTCTAGCTGAAATTTAAGTCCCTGCTGCTCATAGTTTAATAAAAGGCAATTACTCATTTAAAGTTAAATGCAAAGATTAAGAGTTTCTAGGTCCTGCTGCGGGTTCATCAAATTTGCAAAACATCATGCAGTGCAAAAGTTATCATTTGTCAGTTTTAATTTCGCTGACAGTATGAGCCTGTGTGCATACCTGCATATATACATATCTGCCAACAGTGATTGGAAAAGACTGTTTTGCCTTACTACTTCGTATGAGGTACATGACACTCCTTTTCTTGTCTGTTTATGGGCTGAAATGTACATATGCTTTCCCCTTCAATTCAAGTTCTTTGAGCACATCAAACCAGAACAATACATAGAAAATGCTGAAGGCTTGCACATTATGTATGCATGCTTTCCTGCAGGTCTTAAAATTATAGCCGCAGTGGTTTTTTCTGCTTTCAACACATACTGAATGAGAGCTTTGAGACGAAGTTTGAAAAATTGAAATGAACAGAGCTGTCATCTATTTCTCTACACGCTGGTATTTAGCCTCAGGCTGTATCACACTCAGTGTAGACTTTTAAAGCAAGGTTTTAAGGTGGAAGGAGAAGACTTTCTTACCTGCCTTTGCTGCTGCCAAGTTCAATGCAATTCAAATATGGTTCAGCCAACTGAATTTGCACTAGTTATATTGTTTGTTATTTTCCTTTCTCTTTCTCTTGGGACATGTTACTGAAGACTAACACTTGTGGGTGTTTTTATATTTTTGCCTTTGTAACTGCTTTTGGTTTAAATTAACCTTCTCATGACAGCCTGGATCACAGTATTGTAGGGAAACTGTTGTGTTGGGAAATGGAAATGGTTATTGATACCCTCTTCTCCAGACAAACTACTGCCCATTCTGAGTGGTAGTCTCTCAGGCACAGCTTGTATTTCGTCTTTGGTTTTCACTGAGGTGCTCTGCTCAGGTGTCCCTGTCAAAACTGCAGGATAGACATAAAATAATATCTCATATGTTGACAATCAATTTAGTGATCAGTGCTCTGCTGTAAATGAGGTCTACGCTATGTTTTATGACATGAATAAAGGAAAAGCCTAGGCCTGCTGAAGACTAACAAAAATATATCTGCTAACGTTTCCTCAACAATTGCTTTTCGTGGTTTCATGATTTGTCTTTTGAAGATTCTAGAACTCTCACAGGCTGAGTGTGATGGTTTTGCCTTTTTAAGGAGAGGGAATGCAGATCACCCACAAAACTCAGCATATTAATGGGAAATGGTGTTACATAGTGTACACTTCCCTCGTCTTTGTCCCAGGGTCTTGACAAGGCAACAAGTTTTTTTAAGAACTCTGTGTCAGAACTGAAAAATTTGGAAAACATAGTAAAGAATAAGTGTTATCATTTCCTTTTTTTTTTTTTTGGAGGGTGAGAAAATCCAGAGATTCTTTCTATTTTTTTTTTTTTCAAATAATTTTCCATTTTTCAAGGGATAAAGCTGAAATGCTTATTTTTAAAATCCTTCTGTAGAGGTAGATGAAATCTGGACAATTTGCTGAATTATGGGGTGCAAAGGTATAGCTGGAAAAGACTAAGGTTAAAAGCCACTTAGCAGAATGTTATACATTTGCTCTAAAAATCTACTTCACTGTTGTAAAATAACACTATAATAGATACACAGAACATTAGAGTACAACCTTAGAGCTCCTGTGGTTATGGCAGGCTTTTAAAGGACAGGTTTTAGTCAACTGAGCCACATTTTTCAAGGAAGTATTTCTGCTCTTTGGTGTCACTGAGATATTTCCTGTGTGTATGTGGCTTCTCTGCATATATGTGGCTTCTCTGCATATATGTGGCACTGAGTCTGGTTTTGCCCTATATTTGCTTCTCACATTTCACACTGCAGATACTCTGTATGTTATTTTCTCTGTAGATTATTTTCTACTGCATAGAGAAATAAATGACAGATCACTGCGTTTGTGTGCAGGAAAACCTCAAACTGAAGGAAATTACATGTATGAGATGGAATGGCAAACATGTTTCTGGATTTCAGAATGCATGAGAAAATATTTTCTTTATTCCTTGCTCATGCCCTGTACCACATATTTTGTAACAGAAAATATATGTTTCCTTTTCCAAAGCATCTAGAACACACCAAGGGTTATGAAGTTATAAGTAATATTACTCTTCTTGAAGATTTTCAGGCATCTGTTTGAGCTGAAATAAATTCAGAATTTATATTCCTTAAGGATAAGTAGACTTATCTTTCGTTAATATAAAAATCTAAAAAGGTTTTTCTGAGAACAAAACTTTCAATGATAATATCATTCAGACTTATTTCTAACCTAAACTTTGGTTTAAACTGGTTAACATAATTGATTTCAAGTTGATTGTATGTGAACTGCATTTTTGCTAGTTGTTGATTTGCTTGACTGAATTACTGAGGCTCTGAAACTAGTTTTGACTTCTGTCTACTATGGTTGGTGGAGGAAATACAAATCCCATGATGTATGAGCTTCCAGGTATCTCCTTTGAGATTCCAGCCATTTGAGCTCTTTGCCATTTGAGAAGAGGGGAGATTTCATGGAAAATGTAAATCTAGATGTATTGAACTGATTTGCAATACTTGGATAGCAGATAATATTACAGGTTAGAATAACTTAAATGGCCTTTCTTGTCTTGGCAAAGAATTGTATCGTTTGTCAAGACTAAATAGGCTTTGCTGCAGACCATTCTAATTCTATGAAACCAACATTGTCTAAGAAAAAAGTTGCTTTGAAATAATATATTTTCTAGTATCGGTCAATAACCTAACACTAAGGAAATGCATTGCTAAAGGTTTTGAAAACAAAGTTTCTGAACAATTTCCTAAGAAATTGCCTTCAAACTGACAGTCAATAAGACATCATAAAGACTTTTTACTTTAGTAGATATTTATCTCAAAGGAATTACATATATATTATTAATATGAAGAATTATATAGTCTCTAAAACCAGTACTCTACAATAAGCAGGGGAAAGCAGGCAAAGAAATTAAACCCTGTATTTAGATCTTCAAAATAGTATGAAGTATGAATTGATCTCACCAATAGAATAGTTTGTTTGATGATTAATTACCTATTTAATAACTTGTATAGTGATTACACTTATCAAGAATTGGTGTGTAAGTAGAGGCAAAGATAGGTTAATTGGCTGGTCTGTAACTTTCATGAAGTATGAAGAAATGAACCCTGATTTAAAGAAGATATTTCTTTTATAGAAAAAACATATTTTTCCCCAGTTTTTTAAAATTTGCACTAGAATAATTGTGTAGATTTTATTATCCCTAGCTTTAAATGGCAATAAAAAGGTTAGCAGTTTTGGAAAATGGATTATACTAAGCAACACTGAAGCTTTTTCCCCTAATTTTACAACCAGATGGCCACGTATTGAAGCATCCTAGATTATCCCAAAAGTGTTTACTTTATAAACACAGTTGAAAATACTACACTTCTGGCAAGCCTAAAACTGCTTTGTAACCAATAGGAAGCTTTTCAACAAGAATCACTCACTGAAATGACATAGGTGTAATCTGTGCTTGTTGACACTAACAGGTCAGGAACTTCACAACAACTTTAAGTAGATCAAAGAGAACAAATTCCTCATGAAAATGAGAAAGAGAATTAGTGCTATTCAGAAAGATTAAATCAAGTCTCAGTTATATTAAATGGAAAATTTTCATTACATGTAGGGAAACTAAACCAAATAACTGGAGCCGGATTCATAACCTAAGTGCACGTGCAACTTTTATTCTATGAATAATCCAGCTGCCTCCAGCTCTGGGATCCATCACAGGAAGGACATGGACCTGTTGGAGAGAGTCTAGATCAAGGCCACCGAGATGATTAGAGGGATGCAGCACCTCTCCTGTGAGAAACATCTGAGAGAACTGGGATTGTTCAGCCTGAAAAAGAGCATCAGGATGTATCTAACTGCAGCCTTCTGGTACCTGAAGGGAACCTACAAGAAAGAGAATTTAAAAGAGCGTGTAGTGATACGACAAGGGTGAATGGTTTCAGACACAATGTGGGCAGGTTTAGATTAGATATTAGGAAGAATTTCTTTGCTGTGAGACTGGTGAGGCACTGGAAAAGGTTGCCCAGAGAAGCTATGGATGCTCAATTCCTGCCAGTGTTCAAGGCCAAGTTGGATGGCACTCTGAGTAACCAGATGCAGTGGAAGGTGTCCCTGTCCATGTCAGGGAGGTTTGAACTAGGGGATCTCTAAGGTACTTTTCACAGGCCATTCTTTAATTCTATCAATTCCATTAAAGTAATAACTTGAGTAATAATTTAGGGAAAGCACTGAACTTGAAGAAATTCTTAAGAATTAATATGTTACAGTCTTAGAGGTAGCTTGCAAGGTGTGTCCCAGTGTCTCTAAAGGAGTCATGCCCAAGAAGTAGAATAGATATCTGTCTAAATACTGAAAATTCTTGGTGCAAACCATTGTTGGAAACAGTGAAATAAAAACACATACAGAAATAAAGACAACTGAGATGCTCAAAACACATTTGAGGTTTGGAATATATTTTTCCAAAATTTAAACTGTTTCAAAAGCCATAAAATTTTATTGTAAATATGCAGTCAAAAAGGTAAAAAGAAATTGTTTCTGGTACCGGTATCATTTTATATGTCAGAAACATTCATTAAAATCCCATTCATTTGGTAGCATAAACTTCTGTTGCTATTTTGGTTTCAGTGACATTGAATGTTACCACAGCAATAAAAAAAAAAAAATCATAAAAAGAAAAAAATAAAAGGAGAAATGAAACAGACCTTGTTCTCATTCAAAAATAAAAAGTTGCTACAAGAATGCTTACGGGATGTGTGTGCTGACAGTCAAAGAAATGTGTCTGGTACATAACTGGCAGCATAGAAATGGCTGAATAATTTATTAGAGGACTTGGTTATTTATTTGAACTTAAGCAGAAGGCTATTATATACTTACTGCAAGACAGATTAACACAGTTAAGAACAGTCTTGTTATTTTTCATCCAGTATGGGTGCTGGGCTTGCTGTTTCATGTGCCATAGGTAGCTTGCCTCTGCTGGGCCTCTGCTTGTGATTCAGCTGACATAGATGTTGCTGTGACTCTCCCCATTCACTTTGAGGAGTCTTGGACTGAGCTGCTAAACTACATTTTCCTTCATGAATATCAATAAAAGTGGCATGTAAGTGCCAGATTTCATTTTATTCTTAATGCACCCTGCTGGATAGAGTGCATGCTTTGTTCATTCAATGAGTATGAAATACCAAAACCTGTCAGAGAGATATCAGAGGCAATTGTAGCACATTTAGAGTACTATGCTATGAGAAAATAGTTTCAGAATAACTAGTAATTTATTCTATGCAAATTGTTTCAACTACACTGTGCAGAATATATAATTGACAGCAATAGATATCATAACAATGTTAGCCAAATTACATTAACTGTAAGCTAACTCTGGGTCTGCTTTATTTTGCTGGCATAAAATGTGACTTTTTTGTTTTTAATAAAAATAGAGCCCCTTGCACATAAGACAGAAAGAGTTGTATATTCGGCATAAAGAGGTAAGTACAGTTTGTGGTTAAGTTTCTCATAACTTGGATATTTTTTATCTTTGTGAGTTTTTGCAAGCAGTAATTCACCATTTGTTTTTAAGGTACTGGTCTTATAAATGGGGATCTCTAAGAGAAAACCGGTGATGGTCTGTTCTGGGTTGTACTTCCCTCAATCAAAATACTGGAAACAAGACATTCTGTGAAATTTGGCATACATAAAAACTTAAGTTGATATAGTTAAGAAATAATACACGTTAAAGGATCATAGAAATTGAATAACTGATTTTAAATCTCCCTTTGACTCCAATTTGTGACCTTATCATCTGCTTGTACAGAGTAAATTAGAAAAGATAAGTGACCTTTTCTGTTGCGTACAAATTAGGCATTATCAAAACAAGTATGTAGGGTTCATACACGCACATTTTAAAATTTGACATGTAGAATTGGGCAAAGTGCAAAAAAGAGTCACAGAAGAGTAATTTCCAAGAGGCAGAAGTAATGTTTATCACAGAGATACATAAAGGGTTCACACTTTACATTTGAGTGAAAAACCTGAGAAGTGACTTGATTGCAGCTCATAAGTACTTTCACAGAGAGAAAAAGCCAATTGCTTAAGTACTTTGCAATTTTCTAGGCTGAGAAAGATGTAAAAAAACCCAGAGGCAGAAACTGGAATGAAACCAAGAAATAGATTTTGAACAGTGAAAGCGATTAAACCCTGAAATAAGCAGTAGTGGATCTCTCACTTGTCAAAAAAAACTTCATCTGCATTCTGGAAGGTACTAGCTAAAAATAAGCTATCAGATTTCATGCAGCTGTATTTGAGTGATACAAAACAAGCTGGTCAAGGGTATGTGCAACTAGATGATCTTATGGCCACAGCAGCAATTAGAATTGAGAGAGAAAACGAAGAATTTTAACTTACTGTCCTACCATCCAGCAGGCAATAAATTTATTCAAAGTAGACAATATTTTTGCCCTCTGTTCTCTAACTGCCTTTACAAGTAACAGAAAAAGAGGGAAGGTAAATACTCCAAGAGATAATTTAGACAAAGAATTAGTGAAGGATGCTGTGAATTACCCTTTTCTCATTGTCTGTCTTTCTATCAATCATAGAAGATGTATAGATGGATTGGTGTGATGCTTCTCCAAACACTTCCTTGGTAAATTAAAATTTGCTACAGAAAGCTCTGTTTCCTAGGGAGAAAACAACTCATCTGCTTCTATGAGATAATTCCTTATCTATTTAGGAGTCATCCTCGAGTTCACACAGGTAAATACGGTAGGTTTTAAGACATAGTATATCAACTGAATCATTTTAAGAAGTTCTCTGTAAAGAGTTGGTATAAAACAGGACCACATATAGATCAAATGGTTTCTAGGTTTTGCAGCAGCAATTGTTAAAAAAGAATTTCACAGTGTCTTTCCTCTAAAACTGTATCTGCAAAGATAGTCTGATTACATATCTTTTTGCCCTTCGGCCCCATAAAAATAAGTTGTCACTGTGGGCAAAGAATAGATTTTAAAGGAAAAAAGTAATCTTGACACTAGTGAACTGCTAAAAAAAGATACTGGATAAGAAGAGTGTGAAAATCTTCAGAGGACATTTTCTGGAGCATGTTTTCAAGCTACAGGCTTCAGTGCTGAGTTGAGGTACATCATTCAAAGAGATTGAGTATCCTCACCTATAGAAAAGTAAGGTCAGGATATAATGATTATCGAGCATTTAGCCCAAACTACTCATGTTTCAATTCTGCCAATATAAATGTCTTTAAAAATAAGAACTGAGACATGTACACCTGAATTTGGAATGAAATAAACTTTGCGTGGAAATAACTGAACATTTAACAATTATTTTCTAAAATTTAAATGCTTTTAGTAAAATCTAATGAATGGGTACAGGGTGAGTAAACATCTTCTTACTGGCCGGCTCCAGTCTACAGAACCTCATATTATTCCTAGGACTTTTTGGAGTACTTCGAATATCAAACTGTGGGTCTTGAAAAGTATGAAAACTCCCATAGATTAACAAAAAGACTGAATTTAAATAGATTAGTGAAATGATGTTAAATACCAGTATCAACACTATTTTCTCAGTGTGAGAAGGGATGCATTTATTTGTAAATGTAGTCTCAAAAATAGTTATTATTTTGGTCAACATCTACAAAAGTAGCTACATTGTTACTGTTAGTCTGGCTGACTCACGTAGAAAAACTCATCCTAGTATATGAATCCACTTAAACTCACTTAATTATTTTTATGGCCAAATAAACATATAATTCTAATCTGTTTCTCTTGGATGTACAAATTTCTAGTTCTTCAAAACTCTGGTCTTGTTTTTGCATTTAAAAGCAGTTCCATCCCTGGGTAAAGAAACAACCTTTCATTGTTTCAGGAACATATGGTGGCTTCCAAATCTACGGATGAGAGATTTCTTCAAGTAGCTTAGAAATAGTAGTATAGTAGTGCTGTACTACAGTAGTGCTGTAATATAGTAGTGCTATAAACGTTCGCATATTAACTCTATTTCTAATCATAAGACAGTGCAATATTAAAATTTAAGAGTATCTCACTGGGTTTTTTTAATATCTACTCTTTATGCCTTTATTATGAATATATGTTATGATACAAGTAGCCAACGAATTTGAGACCAAAAAAACAGGACTGAACAAAAGATATCATATAGATATATATAGTATTGGTAAAACATGACAATATCCACTTTGCTAATTCGAAAAAAATCTTGCTTTCCTTCAGCCATAATTCCCTTTATTGTTTTTGTCTATTCCAATTCATATTATATTTTTTATAAGACACAGACTAAAAGCTATGAAATATTCTAGTCCTTCCTAATATGAAAAACCACTTAAAATAAAGCCAAGTATTAAATATGAAAGTTAACCCAACAGGTTTTTATCAGACCAAAAATCAAGTAGGAGACCAATTCTCTTAACTCTGTTTTGTTGTAGGACTGAGTCTTCTCAGGCTTTGAAACTGTCTGAACAACTACAAGCACATGCTCCAGATTTAATAGGTGATATTGAACAACATGTTTCATGGCTGAATACAGGACAGAACTAGATCTTTCTGCTGACACGATAATTCATCCCTTCTGTTGACTGTCAGAGCAGGGTATAACATAAGCAAACACCAACAACATCAGAAAAACAGCAATTAGAAACAGAACTAGTTTTCCTATCCAAAATACTGTGGCAGATTTGTTATTTACCTTATCCTGTCTTTACCACAGAAATATGTCTCTAGTGGAAAACTGGCAAAACAAGGACAAAATACTCAGGGTAGTTATTGACTTCTGATGATGAAATTTACTTCAAGATAATCTCCACACTAATGAAATCCTCTCAATGTAATTATTCCTCTTGAGGAATTTTTTAGGCATTTCTACTTTTATTGACTTGTTCAAATGGACAATTATTTTGTCTTTCTCTCTTCTCCAATAACAATATTGATTTAAAAAAAAAATAACACAGTGAATCAGTGCTCACTGAATTTGTAAGTGAAAAAAGTTGCCTCCTCAAAGCAACTTCAGTTTTACTTCTAGTGTGCTGTTTTCACCTGGAATTGATTATAAATTCATACAGTCTTACTCTATTAATTGTTGAAGTGCTGTATTGGTTCTGCATAAATGACAAGGTTTAGTAGCAGGGAGGCTACTTGGGTGGCTTCTGTGAGAAGATGCCAGAAGCTTCTGCTATATCTAACAGAGACAGTGCCAGATAGCTCCAAGACGCACCTGATAACAGTCATAGCTGAGGTCATCAGCAATGGTGGTAGCACCTGTGGGACTACGTAGCTAAGAAGAGGAAAAAAAGACCCTGCTAGGGAACAGTATCCAGAGGAGAGGAATATATAAGAGCAACAGTCCTGCAGACACCAGTGAAGAAGGAGGGGGAGCAGGTGCTCCAGGTTTTGGAGCAGAGGTTCCCCTCCAGCCCCTGGACCATGGTGAGGCAGTTTGAAGACCAGCATGGTGAGAGACCCATGCTGGAGAAGTCTGCTCTTGAAGGACTGTGCCCTGTGGAAGGGACGAGCACTGAAGCAGTTCATGAAGTACTGTGGCCCATGAGAAGAACTCGTGTTGAAGAAGTACATGGAGGACTATCTATCACGGGAGGATTCCACTCTGGAGCAGGGGAAGAGTGTGAGAAGCCCTACCCACGAGGAAGAAGGAGCAGCAGAAATGTGATGAAGTGACCACAACACCCATTCAATCTCCCTGCACCACTGGAAGGGTGTGGGAATCTAAGAGAAATTGCTAGTGAAGTTGAGTCGAGGAAGAAGGGATTTTAAAGGTTTGGGGTTTGTTTCTCATTATCCTACTGTAATTTGATCGACAAGAAAGTAATTTTCCCAAATTTTTTCAGTCTCTTTAGCTCAAGTAATTGTTGAACAACCTCTGCTTGTTCTCAACCTCTGCCTGTTCTTATCTCAATGCAAGGACCTTTCATTACACTTTCTGTTGTCCCGCTGAGCAGCAGAGGGATAAAGCAGTTTTGGTGGGAACTTGGAGTCCAGCCAGAATGAACTTACCGCACCTGAAAAATGAAATTGATTATTGTAGTGATTTTGTTTGCATTTCTTACGTTCTGTGAGATAAGAATTAGGAGGAATGCAAAGCAGGCTCCAAGCTTAAAGAATAGAAAGAAGTTTATTACTAACAGAATTAAAAGTAAAAAGAAATAATAAGGAATTAAAACAAAACCCCCTTTTTCCTCCAGCACTTCCCCTTTTTTACCCAACTTGCACAAAGGATAACAAACTATGATTTTGGTCAGTACTGCAATTCTTAAAAGTCTCTCCACTATTTAAGGAAAAAAGGTTTTCCTTTGCTTCACATGGTGTCCAAACTGCTCAAAGGGCAACAGACCCACCCAGAAATTCTGCTGCTGCAAAAAAGCATCTCTCCCATGAATCTTGCAGTCTTCCCACAACCGCCAGCATCGGCCACACATGCGGTGTTCTTTTTTAAGGATAGACAAATTCCACCTTAAAAGCAACTGCTCTCTTCTTCACAAAATCTCTAAAAGTCTCTTATAGTTCTGAGGTGACCTGGCATGGTCACCTTTCTTTTTCCCACAGGCTGTACACAAAATTCTCATCCCCCTGTGTCTTTAAGTGGATTAAAGAGAAAAGGAGAGTTTGTGACATTACAGTTTTTACCACGGCCTGCAAAAAGTATTTTTAAGCTTCCGCCCTCTATTCCCATCGCCATCTTCAGCTCTGTCTCCCGTGACTTACTTTCTCTTTCCCTCTGATCTTGAAGTCGCCATGATTTTCATCGGGCTTTATGGTGGAGGAAAAGCCTCTTTCTCTTTATGCGGCTGGCTCCTCAGCTCGACTCCAGCTACGTTGGTTGCAGAAAGCTCTATTGGCTCCAGCCGGTAGAGCGGGAACTCCTTGAACACCAAGAGGAAGTTCCTGTGTTTCCACGCGGTTTAAATATGTAGATTTTGAGAAGCATTATTGGTCTATCAACTGTCCATCAACTCAGGTTCAAACCAGCACAATTATAAATTTGAACTGTATCTTCTGTAACAATTTAATAAAGTAATCAATGTTATTTGCATTGAAGCATCACACATTGTATAATTCAGTAATATCCTAGGTGATTATTAAGTAGCCAAGCACAAAAGTGAGAGCAAGCAGATTTCGAAACAGACTGAAGAACTACAGCAAGCCATAGGACACTTTTCCAACTCTGAAATTAGCATCAGAAGGCTAATTTAAAGCATTAAATGGTGTTATTTCATTAAATAATCATGTTTTCTTATTTCATTAGAAGAGTTAACATTGTAATAAGGTATATTCTTTATACAAGCCTGAAAGTTTCATACTGTTTAATCATACAAAGATGAATTTATATGTTTTATAGAAGCACTTTGTTTTATTACTATTTGCCTGTAAAGCATGTATGTGTGTGGTTTATACCGCTCATAGCAATATATGCCTGTTTCCACATGGAAAATGATGTGCGGTTAAGAGTTGCCTCATGGACCAAATGTACCTACATGTCTCTTAAAGAATAACTCTTAAGCATGAAATGCAACCCAGTGGAGAATATAAGATTATAATATATGGAGCCATGTCCGTGGAACTAAAAACTGGAAATGATTTCATGGAACATTTGTAGACAGTATGCCCGTGCAGGTTTTTTTTTCTAGGTCTTATAATGCGGTTTTTTTTCATTGATTCATCTTTTAACATAAAGTTTGCAAAAATTTCAGGGATTGCTGATTTCGTACTTGAAATGCTTTGCCTATTAAGCATTTTCTTCCTCAATTCATATGGAATAGGAATAAAGGAACAATCTGTTATCTCTGTTTCATATGGCAGAATGAAAAAAAACGTAAATCCTGCAGTGTTCTAAAAGTTACGTGAATCGAAATACGAAATCTGCTTTTAATTCCACTTGATCTGCTTAATTCCACTCAATGCAAACATATGGTCTGACAACATCAGTTTTCCTCCTTTAACTGCCAAGCAAGGTGAGTAAAAACTTACAGAAAAGTGATAGTCAGTGTCACCAAAAATAATTCTGCTCCAGGGTGGCATTTGGTCACTTACACATAGGTGCCAATTGCCACCACATAGGGACAGTCTGCTCCGTTCCTGAGCGACAGAATAAGGCAGGACATCTTCCAGAGCACGGAGAGGTCACATGCATGATAAGGTAACTGTTACCACCCTGTCTAGGTAAAAGATAGAGGAGTTAAGAAGGACAGAATAAATTTTTGTTGCAAGTTTCTGACTTTGCCGATGTGTGATAAGGTTCCCATTTGTTTGTAAAACTCCTTTTCCTTGAGCATCTCTATGGTTATGAATGTCATGAATTTTTGGCTCAGAGGAGACAAAAAGTAGCCCATTAATTTTTGATGGCTGCATACTGCCCTGGATTTGGAAGTTCATATACAAGGCACTTTTCCTTCTTTTACCTCCCTTGCTCCAACTGTTATGCAGGAATTTTGTGGCCAGTTTAGCAAAAGGTAAATGGCATTGGTTTGAGCAAGTCAAAATGAAAGCAGGTGCTTTATACACAGCCCCCACACAGCTCTGCTAATGCACTTCAATCCTGTTCTGTAATATCAACTGTCTAGTTTATTTTGAGGCTGCTCCTGAGCCAAGATGCTTGCTAGACGTACTAAATTATACAAAATTGTGGGTTTATACTGCAGACAAATGAATGTTCTACTGGGATTGCCAAACACATTTTCAATTCTTTGAATTTGATCTACTTTGCACAAATAGAGCATTGCTAGCTGGCTACTACACACTAAATGTGAAAAACTGCTTTACCTTTTCAACAGTTTTATTATTTTAATTTACTTTTGTTGTTTCTTCTGAGTTTGGATTCATCTGTGCCTGTCTGTAAAATTTTTCTCTCTTTTTTTCTTTCTCTTTTGTTCTTTAGTCATTTGAGGCATCATGCATGGCTAGTGGTGGGCAGCATGCCTGTTAAACATGTAAGCTGGTTCTAAATTTTGTGAGAAATTCCGGAAAGCAAAGTCTCTGCCAACAGCTTTAACCTCCTTTAAATATTTCCTCTTGCATCACAGTGCTCTTTCTAGAATAGGACCAATGCACTGGTTTAGTGATTTCCTGTGGCAGCCCTCAAGCGGCATTATGTTTAACAAAGAGATTCCTTACGAGAGTGGTATTGAACTAATAATGACCAGAAATACTAGCTCCCTGAGAAACAGGCTAACGTGGTGGCAAAGCTATTTCTATCTCCTGTACTATCTGTAGGGATTGTATTCCATTTTGACCACTAAGGATGGCCAGGAAATGGAAGAACCTGGTAATTCTCAAGTACAATCTTTGAGCACTGTCTTGCCTGTAACACTCTCAAACATTTCAGGGACAAGAGTAACTGAAAAAACAAAGCATCACAAGATGTCTGCAGTGCGTGTGACACGCTACCCTTAAGGGAAGGAGAGCACCCAAGATTTGCAAATGCTTGTGGTTGAAAGAAAGGACAGAAGTCAGAGGGTCTGCAAAACCAGACTAATAACCAAAGTTTTATTAGTAAATAACACACTTGGCATGGAAATAGACACGTTAGCTCCTGATCTACTATGTAAGCAGATGGCAGAGTGTTTTGGATAAAGGAAGAAGATTAAAAGGAAGTGAGAAAGGAAGAGATTAATTAAAGAGAAAGACAGGAAGAGAGATAGAAAGAGAGTGGAGAAAGAGATGGAAGAAAGAGAGAGAGAGAGAAGGAGAGGGAAAGAGAAAGAGAGAGAGAAAGAAAGNGAAAGAAAGAAAGAAAGAAAGAAAGAAAGAAAGGAAGGAAGGAAGGAAGGAAG
Organism: Rhagologus leucostigma; assembly: GCA_013397725.1. NCBI lineage: Eukaryota > Metazoa > Chordata > Aves > Passeriformes > Rhagologus > Rhagologus leucostigma. Next base: position 807,025 of record VZTD01001251.1, on the reverse strand, counting down.
AAAGAAAGAAAGAAAGAAAGAAAGAAAGAAAGAAAGAAAGAAAGAAAGAAAGAAAGAAAGAAAGAAAAAGAAAGAAAGAAAGAAAGAAAGAAAGAAAGAAAGAAAGAAAGAAAGAAAGGAGAAATGTCTGTGACAATTAGTTACCATGATCAGTTCTTTCTTTTAGACATTTCTGCATATGGGTTGAAGGGCTTTTGGGGTCCTGATCCCTCCTACAATCCATGCCCACTTCTTGGCCTCATTCCTGAGCTTGTGCTGGACTATGTTGTGCTTATCTCCAGGAACCAGAAGAAAGATGTTTCCCTGGAAAATTGCTGCCCTACCTCTGCATGGCGCCTCCCCTAACCATATCTTGCTTTTCCCTACAGCATGTTATTACTAACAATCCTTGGTTATCACCAACAATCTTTGGTTAGTGCTAACAATCCTTGTCAGTTCTTACCGACAATCCTTGGCTGGCTCCACAACCATCCAGCGATTGGTGTTTGAGGCTCACACATTAACCCCTTATCTTCTGGGATTCTACAGTGGGGTTCTCGTCTACTATTTCCACCAGCAAAATATGGGACCAGCACCTTGGAACCTTTGAATGCCTCTTATTGTGATGTATCTTTGTGGGAAAAAGACTGGGAGTAAAACCACCTTTTAACAGCAGAGATTCTGGTCAGGATGCCCTACGCCCCCTCCCTCCCCCCCGCAGTTTACGGTAAAGGGGAAAATGAGGTTGCTACTCCTCAGTCAGCATGCCCAGCTTCCCACACACAACACAGGCTAAGGAGGGATTAAATGGAGGGTGGAGTGCAGAGACCACAGCCAGACCCCGTTGAAATCCTTCTAGAGGAGGGAACTCAGTTGTACTTTTATCTGATAAGCTGCACAGCAGCTGTCAACCAAGGGAGATAAAAGCAGATGTCTTGCTGTTGAACCAGCAGCTGGGATGAAACCACTCTCCTCAGATTTGCTACTGATGTATATCTCCACCCCAAGGTTAGCTCAGATATAATACTGATGTTACCCACCTACAAGATACAACTACCCTTCACTAAGTATGACATTTGACACTCAAGCCCACCTAAATGCAAGAAATATATGTATAAATGTATGTTTAGAATGTGGAGAAGTTAGGGAAGACCCCATCATAACTTCTGGGATTAGTCAATGGGCTGAACCTGTCTTCTCCATAGTAACACCTACTGCGTAAAAACCATAGTCTGTGTGTTCTGAGCTATTATCTTGAGCTAGTTTTTGTTAGGGATAGAACATTGTTTGTACATTGCTTTAAATATATCTTTGCAATTAGATACTATCATCGGAAATCCTCAAACGTCAACATTTCACAATTTTATTGATAAAGAGCTTTATTCTCTGAATTTTCAGTATGAGTCGTTCAAGAGCATTAGCAGTTGCTGGCAGTGGCTAACACACTCAAATCAAATTGTGGAGTCACAGAGGGACTCTTTCTGTTGTGTGGTGATCCTGAACAAGTTAGTCAAACTGCCCTCTGTTCTATCGAACTGCTCAGTAGAGAGTCCCCCTAATGGGATTCTGACAGACTGGTCAGGCACAGGGGTCTCAGTTTTCCTGAGGAACAGGCAGACTAACCAACACAAAGGTTTTGAGGACATTTTTGCCTTTCACATTCATATTTTCACCCTCACATTTCAAAATCTTCTTTCCAGAAAATAGAATTTAAGGTTAATGCAGAAAACAAGATCCCAGCACAAGCTCCATCTTTCAAGTCAGTCTTCAACTACTGTATATTGAAATAGTTTAAGATAATTACAATTTAATTCTTAAAAGACAGCATAATAGTGACAATTCTTCATTCTTCAAACTCTCGTGTCTTTAAATGAAGTTGCTTTTTTTTTTTTCTGGAAAGGAACTATAGAATGAAACCAAAAAAAGGAATTTAAATAATACATAATTTCAGTATAATTCTAGTGGAATTATTAAAAAAATTAAGGGACTACAAAGCTCCTTTATTCCTATACTCTGGTAATTTCTTAAGTCTCAGCCTACTAACCATTTTCACCTCATAGTTTGCAAGATGAAATCTACATATCTCTCTAAGGTTGCTTCCTTTATTTCATAGAGCATCAAGTCTGCAGAGAAACAAATAAGGTTGCCAGTTGGATCTGTCAGACTGCTTTGGTTAAATAAGCAGAATGTGGTGGTTAAAACCAGTCTGCAACCCTGTGCTGCATGGCTGCAGTCACAGAATCCAGGAACCATGGCTACGAACAGGCACAAGGAAACAGCTACACCGGGAAAACAGTATAGCTGTCTTATAACCTTGGTAAACAGCACAGTGCAGAATTAATGAATTAGGGAGGAAGTCTGAAGGCTCTTTTTGCTACAGACTAAATAGCATGCTAAAAATCAGAAAATTAAGTTATAAATAAATCCATCTTCTTCTACTGTCTCCAGACAATGAAAGAAACCTGCGTTTCCCTCAGAATGGGATCTTTTATTTTGAAATAGGTAGTTCAGATCCGAGATACTGGAATTGCAGTGCAGTGCTTTATTTGAATTGGAAAGATGGCTGACAGTGGGGAAAGAAACTATGAGCAAGGCGTAAAAACTCTAGCAAAAATATTGCCACACTTGTAATAATACAGTTTTAGTCAAATATCGATTTCATATTATAAACCAATTTGTATCATGCTGCCTCATGATAAGATAAAAATAGATGTAATTAATTTCAGCTGCAGTTAAAATAATTGTTGACAGAAATAAGAGGAAACTTCTCTCATTAATGTCCCTTACTAGAGCCTCTTTATATGTGAGACTGCAAAACAGTTTCTTAAATAACATTATGACCATTTTCAGTAGGTAAAATCCTTCTTTTTATAATACCTGCATATCCTTCGAGCTTCTCAGGGTTTCCTATATAACCTTATATCAACTGTCACAGCTAGGCAGAATGTAGTTATCTAGATATGCATGATACCAACGACTTATAGGAACTAAAACCAGAGAGAGCAAGGGAAACACTGGTAGGTGCAGCACCATAGTCTGTAATCTCTAATATTTTTTAGATGTAATTTAAGCCAGATTCTTCACTTGGACAACCAAGAACTGAATTCCCACGTTTTTTCTTTTTCTTTTTCACCCACTTCATAATTCTAGAATCTCAGAGCTCATATAGAAAGAAAAGTCTCTAAGAAATGTGAATAAGAAGTTCCTGGTGATTACCTATATGGATTTTACTGTTTTCTTACCAGGATTCTCTTAAGACTCTTTTGACTCTTATCTGTCTCTGCAGCTATTAAATGCAAATTCTGTAGGAAAACTAACATTACTTGCCATGCTACTCTTATCCTTTTTTTTGTATTCATATTTTTGAGTATAAGTAGTATATAACATCTTTTATTCTATCCCACAAGGTAAGAAGGAAGTCAAGATAAAATTAGGATTGCTAAAAATGTATTGTCTCACAGCGCATAAATTTTTGGCCTTTAATGGAATCACTGTGAAAAATTAAGGCTGTATTTTTGTGGCAAGAAGTTGCAAAATAATGTGAACCATTTATTATAAAAAAGGAAATTTTTCTTTGCTACCAACTGATCTGAAGAATCTCACATTCATGAATCCTCCTTATGGTAGGTGAGGATTATGGCAAAAGTAACTGTCCCACAGTGAGCTGTGGCGGAAGCAAGCATAGAACTGATTTTCCTGGGCAGATTCTTTGTGATGCTACCCATGCTACTTAAATGAATCTTTTCTTTTCTTTTCTTTTCTTTTCTTTTCTTTTCTTTTCTTTTCTTTTCTTTTCTTTTCTTTTCTTTTCTTTTCTTTTCTTTTCTTTTCTTTTCTTTTCTTTTCTTTTCTTTTCTTTTCTTTTCTTTTCTTTTTTCTTTTCTCTCCTTTTCTTTTCTCTTCTTTTCTCTCCTTTTCTCTTCTTTTCTTTTCTCTCCTTTTCTCTCCTTTTCTCTCCTTTTCTCTCCTTTTCTTCTCTTCTTCCCTTCTCTGTTTTTCTTCCTGTCCCCCCACCTTTTTTACTCTAACAAAAAAAGCCCCTCCAAATGAGCAAAACCTGACTTTCATCAACATGTTACTTCTTTTCTGGGTGCCATCCTGTCAGTGGTCTCAGGACTAATATTCAGTTGCAACTGAATTGAGTAGAAATTCTAGTGGATGACCTAATAATAAGTGGCATAGAAAGTCACATGAGGAAATTAATAGCTTTGTCACCAGAACAGCACTGGAATATCTAAGTGATATCTAAGGCCCAGGGCAATCCAATTAACGATGAAGAAAGAACAGCATATCAAATAACTGATCGCTAAATGAGAATGATCCGTTTTGTATATTAAATGATGAAAGAGTCTATGAAGAAGGAAAAATACGGCTTTGTTAGTTTAATAGTATAGCACAACATATGCTCACAATGTTTTTGAATCAACCTTTTATGTCCAACAGTAGGTATATGAAAAAGAGTCCCTATCAAGATTTCTTTGAGTTTTTGCGTAGAATGAATACCTTTTTATTTGTTTGAAATGCCAATTGTGAGAATCATGGCACCTGAAATTTTGATTTGTATTTGGGGTGGGTGGTTTTACTCGGCAAGCTTTGAGTTTCGGATTTACATGTGAAAGACTGAGAGGGAAATGGGCAGGAAAACTACAGGGCTTTATTTACACCTCTCCTTTTTTTGCAGTGTGTTAGCCATATACTGACAAATTCTGTTAGAGCACTCTCATGCCTGGCTAGATGTAACAAGACAGTAAGAAGCAATGCAAAGAATAGTAAACAAGTATATTCAAATATTCCCACCCTACCCCTTTCTGATAATTTCAAGTCCCTAATAGGTAAATTCTAGAAGACAGTTTGACCTCTTCGTGGGAGTAGTCCACACTGCTTGTTAGGACTAACTGCTACAAGAAATCCACAGTAGTGTACTGTATTTTTGTGATATTTTTTCTGTGGATTTAATTTCAGAATGCTGAAGCATATGTATCTTGGAACATGTAAACACCAAAATTATCTCCAAAGCTTAGACCTTGCCAAGCGGTACCCTACTTGCCTGGTTGCTACCTGATATCTGATGGGTGCGAAGATATTTTCTACTTCGTGTTTCATTGCATTTTTTTAAATATATCTGAATTAAATGTAATGGTTGCTCCTCTCTGGTCAGTAAACAAAGCTTTAAAGCTGTAAAAGAGTAGGAGAAAAGAGCTACTTCCATTATAATTCCTGTTTGGGATAGGACACATAATTAGAATGGCTTCACTTCATCCACAGCTGCGGGCTCCGGACTGATTTGAAATATTTTGCATAAAGAGTACAAAACACAGATATGGGAGTCTTTGATATTACTGTTTTAAATGAAAAACGAAAATGTAAACTGCTTTCAGGATTTTATGAGTTTCTTAAAGGACTTCAAGGTCAGATATTTCTCATTGAATTCAGCAGGACTTTCAGATGCTAGTTTATCTTTGAAGAATCCATGTATCAAGTGTTTTATAAAACCCTATTATATCTCCTGTTAATATAGTTTAAATGGGTAAGATGACTTGACGTTCTTAAAGGAATTGTATCTCATAGTTTAGCAGCTCAAGACTGCTTAATTTATTAAGACTAGCTGCTGTGAATGGTCAACATAGTCTAAATCAGACTACATTCCTCAAATATGGTTAACCTTTTTCACCTGGTTTCATAACAGATATCAAGCATAACTTTTGTCATCTAGTTATGAGCACAGTAACCTGAAAAACAGTTGCAAGATCACAACCACAGCTTCTGCATGGCTCTCGGGAAAGAATCTGCTTTTAACCCAGTATTTGCAAGCCTGTACTTGCTATTCTGACTACCAGTTTCTGACAATTTTCTACTGTTTCTTTTCTAGTGTTCTCTTTTTTTTTCTTGTTTGTACTTGTTTATCTTCTGTTTTCACTGTTGCTCTGTTGGTTGAAAAAAGCTGTCTGAGTGCAACCCCAGTTCTGTTACCATGTCAGCCTCATACTCCATTTAAAGAGCAGACTTGGTCAACTGCTGGATTCTTCTTCAGCTCTGAGGGATGAGCTACCTACATATTTCTGCAGTTATTTTTTTAAAGGCTGTATGTATTTTTGCCCCTATCTTTTGATAGATAGATACCCTCTAAAGCATTTTCAACAGTTTCCTTCATTTCATAGTTGCTGCTGGTGAGAAAAGGATTCCTTTCTCCAGATCAAAACATTTGTCTGGACCCTGTTGCCCTCCATGCCATCAAACATCTGCTGTATCTTTTTGTAACCGCCTTGTGGTGTGAAGTGTTAAATGTCTTTGAAATGGCAGCCTGTGCAAAGAGTGCACAGCAGATAAATGAATGATCTGTTTTTTCGGAATTCTGGCAAGTGCCCTGCCAATGTACACAAAGACAAAAAAAGGTTTATTTCCTCAGATATGTCTCCCTTACTCAATCTTTAACATTACCTCCTTGTTTGAGTAGTGACAAGTTCAGTAACTATAGTTAGACAACCATTCTTCTATATAAATATAAATAATTGTGTTGCACGCATTAAAGAAAATTTCTGCGAAATTTTAAAACCACTTTTCTTTGGATTTCTTTTTTTTTCCATTTCTTGCATTTCCTTCAGTGTATTTCAACAGTATTTTGTGGCTGCTGTTCTGGAATGAAGGCATCGTAAACATCTAGCTATGTCTTAAGTCTCTGCTGATCAAAAATTAAAACACTTTGCTATTGTATTTGAGTTATGGATTCCACGGTGAAATGCAACTACTGTCTTAATACCTTGAATTATCTTTAATTATGATGTGTTTGATGTCCTATCCTTGAAGATGTGAAAGCTGACTGTGTAGGTATTATATTAAAATATTTTGTGTGGCATTGCAATGCGGACTACTTTGACTTCCCGTATGTGTATTGCGATCCGGTTTAAACCCAGAAGAGCAAAGAAAACTAAGTCTCTGTGCATAAACCGGATGAAACTTTGATAAGGTTCAAAATATTCCCAAAAACGAGATTAAAATCAAACGAAGTTAGATGTTGGTGCCAAAAAATTGATGTATTTTATTTAATAGTGAAAGAGGCAAAGAGAAGGAAAGAGAAAAGAAAGAAAGACATGTGAGAAAGAAGTGTGCATGGGGGGTGGGGG